>VMDR010017701.1:0-19834 GCA_007922815.1 Macrotus californicus
TTTATTTATTTAAATAATAAATAATTAGTTCTAATTGTTCATCTTCTTTAAGTTCATCTCAATTCTCCTAAATGGAGCCTATTTCTTTTAGTAAAAGTCTGTTAGATATTGTCACATGTATTTTTTAATTTAAGCTCCACAGAAGCTCATTTTGAATGTTATAATTACCTTCATTTCCTAAATAAAGAAGCTATGACTCAGTTGAAGTATTTAATCTAATGTAACAAAGCTAAAAAAGGTAAAATCTAGGTCTGGAACCCAGTTTTCTATCTCAAATTAACCAAATACTTGAATTTTAAGATGTGAAATAGCATTTACCTTTGAACAACCTCATGGAAATAATAATTTTTAAAAACAGACAATGGAGTGCCCCAGACAGAAAATTCACGTGAAATTTCATATGCTATTATACTGGTATTGCACTCACAATTTGCCACTTCTGTACAGTAACTTACAGAATCACGTGGAAGCCTGTTTACTAGGGAATAAAAGAAGTTAGAATCTTTGAGGTGGAGAAAGGAGGTGAAAAGTAACTGGTGACAACTGAATAAAACTATAGCCCTACAAATGTAGAGCCCAACATTGTAATTTTTCAGACAAGAAAACTGAGGTCCAGAACATAAAAGGAGATTTTTTTTTTTGTAAGCACAGAAACTTAATCTGGTTGAGGTATAGGCTCTCGGTGCGATGTGGAAGAGTTACCTCGAGAGGGGCAGGTGGGGCAACGGGAAAGCTATCTGTAAGTGATTTTATATTATCAACCATTCTAGTAAGGTAAATCCTAATGTTATAAGGCTGAATCTCTTTCTGGATTTTTATATTATGAAATAAACAGTGAGAACAAACATCCTACAGGAAAATAAGAGTATTCTAAGGAATTAAGACAACTGAACAAAGATGTATGTATAAGAATTTTTATTTGATCATTATCTCCACAAGCAAGAAATGTTGATGATTTAAATTACAAACACTAAGCAAGTGGCTAAATATATCGTGGTTTCATCCATGGGGCCAGGAGAGACTCTGAAAAATGACTGTAAAGGAAACGCTGGGAGCGTGTGACGTGTCTGCTACCTTGACCGCAGTGGGACCGTGGGTGTTTGCATGTGCCCAAACCCATCAACGTGTGCATATTAAATTTGTGCAGCTCTTTGCATATTAATTATACCTGGAAAAGCTGTAAAAAACCGATTGTATGTATTTGCATTAATTGACATGAAAAGATGATATTTGCAGTAAAAAAAAAGAAAAAGAAGAAAAGTTACACAGCAATGTTAGCATGATTTCGGATATACAGGGTGGAACAAAAGTGGGTTTGCACTTGTGAGTGTGCAAAACAGAGAGTTTACTCTTGTGTTACTATTTATAAATCATCATATTATTTTCCATATGAACAACTATAAACCTACTTCTGCCCCACCTTGAATATGTGTATAATTTGAACTTTGAAACAGCCCAGGAATGTATTCAACAAAAGTTTGTCACTGTATCTCCAACAGGTTTAATTACAGATTATAATTTTGTTTTTGCATTTGCATTTCCTCATTCTTTGCACTGAGAAATGTATTTTTGTAGTAGGATAAACTACAAATAAAAAATGAAATAGGAAGATGACTTTTTTATCTTGGAAGGAGAGTAGGAAGGGAGGTGGAAAAGGAAAATGAGGGGAGCAGTTGTGACTCATTTATTAAGAAGGGGCAGAGCAAAACCTAGATGGAGACCACTGAGGTAAGAGTTACAGGACAGGTCGTTCTAACTTGAAATGGGGAAATTTGTGCCAAAGAACTATGTCTCCGATACTGGGGTAAGTGACAAACTGAATGACCTCGATGTAGCTTTATAATTTCAACTGATCAAGTAAGTGAAGTAAGCTGAATATCCTCGGCTTTACCTTCCTATGTATAGTTTGTACCTCTCTGACTTTATCACATTGCGTAATGTCTTCTCAAATAACCAGCAGGCAGACATGTAACATGCACACTGTGGCACAGAGCATACGGGAATTAGGTATCGGACACAGGATGAAATCTAATAACCAATATTCATTATTCCCTTTGGATGTGCCTGCTGAAGTGATTAGTAGGACCCACGGCACATCGCTCCTTTCAAACACCCCTGCTTTGTTTCCACAGATCCGTATGTGCTGGGAAAAGACTTTAGAAATGGGAAACTCGAGGTCACCGAACAGTGGCAAAGAGAATCCATCTCTGTCTCTTACTCACGGCCGGTCTGTAATGTACATTGCCAAAGTGAAAGAAAATTTGTTACAGAAAAGGCAGGAAAGGATTTCCAAGGGTTTCCCTCTTAGTGACTGTAAACCTCGGAATATTAGCAAGTTCTAGTTAAAGTCTGAGTCAGTACTTAAGCAAATGTTTAGCTGGGAAGATAAAACAGGACAAGTTGAAACGGAGAGAAACTTCATTAAATGGGAGGTTGTCTTTAAATCCAATCCTATCCCTTCATTTTACAGACAGAGTCGTGTGGCAGTGGCACTTCGACTTTCCTGAGGTTGCACAGAAACAACTTCCAGATCAACAACTGTCCCGTGTGTCATCTCCCAGGAAAAGGCACCCTCCACAATACCTTTCCAACAGATACTTACTAAGCCGCCCTCGAGGCCGACTTTCCTTGTCTTGCTTCTGAAGGGAGGCCCTGCCCGCCCTGCAGCACCAACCATGGGGAACTGGAGCACGGTGACCGAGTTCACCCTGACGTCCTTCCCCGTGCTCCCAGAGCTTCAGACCTTCCTCTTTGCGGTTCTCTTGCTCACTTACACATTAACTGCGACAGGAAACATTGTCATCATGTCCCTAATATGGATGGATAATCGCCTGCAAACCCCAATGTACTTCTTCCTCAGCAATCTGTCCTTTTTGGACATTTTATACACCACTGTCGTTACCCCAAAGCTGCTGGCCTGCCTCCTAGGAGAGGATAAAACCATATCTTTTGCTGGCTGCATCACCCAAACGTACTTCTATTTTTTCCTGGGGACAGTGGAGTTTATCCTGCTGGCAGTGATGTCCTTTGACCGCTATGTGGCCATCTGTAACCCCCTGCGCTACCCCATCATCATGAACAGCAGGGCCTGCCTCCTGCTGGTTCTGGGCTGCTGGGTGGGGGCCTTCTTGTCTGTGCTGGCCCCAACCATTGTAGTGACAAGGCTACCTTACTGTCGCAAAGAAATTAATCATTTTTTCTGCGACATTGCCCCTCTCCTACAAGTGGCCTGTATCGATACACACCTCATTGAGAAGATAGACTTCCTCCTCTCTGCCCTTGTCATCCTGAGTTCCCTGGCCTTCACTACTGGGTCCTACACCTACATCATTTCTACCATCCTGCGCATCCCCTCAGCCCAAGGTCGTCAAAAAGCTTTTTACACCTGCGCTTCTCACATCACTGTCGTCTGCATTGCCTACGGGAGCAACATCTTTGTGTATGTGAGACCCAAGCAGAACTATTCACTGGATTTTGACAAGGTAGCTGCTGTCCTCATTACAGTAGTGACCCCTCTTCTGAACCCTTTCATTTATAGCTTGAGAAATGAAAAGGTGAAAGAAGTGCTGAGAGAGGCCATGGACAGAATCATGTTCTTGATACTAAGGAAAACTCATTAGCATTTAGTACAATATATCGCACAACATTCCTTACGCTCAGCCTTCACTCCGCATGAATACAGTATCATGCTGCGACATTAGAAACCCGAGACTGTGTCAACAGGACAAGCCATGACCATACCAAACTGAGAGAAAATTCTGCCTATGTCTGGAAAAAATCTAATCCACAAACTATCTTGTCTATCCAAACCATAAACACATGAAAATTGACCTAAAGGAAATTCAGAGACCTACAACTCTAGTCTGGGCTAAATCAGTTTATTTTCCAGGTGAGTTAGACCATATCACAATTTATCTGAGCCTCAGTGTCTCCATCTCTAAATGAAATAATAGCAAAGGATCGTTACTTGTAAAGAGACATGTTAAATTGAAGAATTTTTTGCCCTGGCTGGGTGACTCAGGTGATTGGAATGTTATCCTGTACACCAAAAAGTTTGCAGATTCAATTCCCAGTCAGGGCACATACCTACGTTGCAGGTTCCATCCCTGGGCAGGGCACATACGAGAGGCAACTGATCAATGTTTCTCTGTCACATCGATGTTTCTCTCTCTCTCTCTCTCTCTCGCTTTCCCCACCTTCTCCCTCTTTAAAATCAATAAACATATCCTCATGTGAGGATTAAAAAATTAAAGAATTTTAACTTCTTGTTAGGCACTGTCAAGTATTTCAAGAGAATCAGTTTTCACACCTATTAGCCAAATGGAGGAAAATGATGTGAGGAGTGAGGGTTACAGAAGTAACTCTAAGGGTGACATCAAGCCTCTGGCTACAAACTGGAGTGAGTGAGTGAAATATGCAATGAGAAAAGGAAAAGAAGAAAGGAGGTTGGTGGCAGACCTTATTGAATTGGAAGTTCCTGTGAAACATTCAATTGTAAGTTGTCAGCTGAATTATGTTTGAAGTTAGGTATGAGCTAGAAACAGTTTAATGAATCATCAAATGTATTAATGATAATTACAGTCACAGAAGTGGCCGAGACCACCAGGAGGACAACAACAGCAGATGACCCACAAATTAGAACGAGGATGGGCGACCAAAGGAAAGAAAAACCAGGAGAGTATGGTGTCAGGAAATGAGGTGCAAGGCAAACGGGGAAACGTTTCAAGTCACATGATGAAGAAGTCAAAGTATCCCCCTGGTCAGTGTGGCTCGGCTGGTTGGAGCGTCCTCCCACAAACCAAAAGTTCACGGTCAAGGTGCACACGAGAGGCAACCACTTGGTGCTTCTCTCTCACATCGATGCTTCTCTCCCTCTTTCCCTCCCTTCCTCTCTCTCCAAAATCAGTAAGCATGTCCTTGAGTGAGGATAAAAAAAGGAGTGAAAGTATGTGTTGCATTTGGGAGCAGCAGGTCATGAACGAAAAATATGGTGGGGGGGGGGAGCCAAAATAATGAAGGTAGAATGAAGAATATAAATACCAGGAACACTTCCAAGTAGGTTGACTAAGAATAAAAGCAGCATTGTAATATGAAAAAAAGAACATGGGTTAAAAAATGGTATTTTCTAACAAGAGGTGTGTCTGCTTTTTTAAAACATTGCTTGGAGGAGCAGAGTAGTGAAGACAGGCTGGAGTCACAGGAGAGCAGGAGCGATGGACGTGATGGGTTTCACCTGGTAGGTCCCAAGGTGAGGACATCGAGAACATCGGCAGGAGAGCTGTTGGCGGAAGTTTGTTTTTTTTATTTACTTTTTAAAATAGATTTTATTTACTTATTTGAGAGAGGACGGACAGAGAAAAAGATGAGAACCATTCACGTGTGAGAAGAAACATCCATTAGCTAGCTCCCCTTTCCATCTTGACCAGCGACTGGACCTGCAACCCAACCATGTTCCCCAACCTGGAATCCTGCGCTTTGCCAGAGGGCCCCCAACTGAGCCACACAGGGTTGTTATTTATTTATCAGTAAGTTTAAATCCTTGAGGGGTACAGCATTACATGGATTCTGTGTCCAATGGCCTTCTCAGGAAGGTTGCTTCGGAATTTAGCACGAACCATGCCACTGTTTCCATGAGCACGAGTGACCTTTCCCCAGATGACTCTGGTTTGGTTTGGTTCACCACCAGGAGTCACTGTGTTGTTCTTTGCTTTGCACACATAAGCACCTCTCTTGCCTAGATAGAATTCAGTGTCATCTCGAGCATAAACACCTTCAATTTTAAGAAGAGCTGTGTGCTCCCTCTGGTTGCGGAGGCCCCGTTTATAGCCAGCAAAAATGGCCTTGGACCACAGCCTTCCAGACATATTTGTTGTTGTAGAAGTCCTGCTCCTCCATAGGCTTCAAGAGGGCGAAAAAGGAAAGTAAGGCCCCAGTGTTGGTGGAAGTTTTTACTGCTGACTGATAAACAGAGATGGATGAACCCAGGTATGCAACCATGTCAGGTAACAACAAAATGAAAATTGTCACAATCCCCTTTGATGCATGGCCCAAAGTGAGTCTTAAGAAGAGGCTTAGCACCTAAGTTCAGGTAAAAAATGATCAAAGAAAAGTATAAATGTAATTTTAACAACATCTGTGTAGTAGAGCAAATGAACTCATGTGTTAGTGTATACAGGTCAATAGAAATTAATCATTCATTCATCTATTTCCCCAATATTGCTTGAGTGCCTACAATGTACCACTGAACAGAACAGACAAAATCTGTACCCCCAATGGGTTTAAAGTATACTGGGGAGATTTCAATAAGTAAAATTTAGAGAGCAATCATATGAAGAGTCACACAGTGACAAACGTTACAGAGAAAATAAAGCAGGAAGGGAAATAGGCTGTTCAGGGGTTTGATTTTAAGCAAGGCAGTGAAGAAAGCCTTCTCTTCACCTTTGAGGAAAGACTCGAAGGAGATAAGAGTGTGAGTCCCGTGGGTACCTGGGAGGAGACGATTACGCGGAGGCAGAACCAAGCCCCCACGCTGTGGTGAGGGTGAGGCAAGCAAGCTCTTGGTGTGCAGCCACCAGCCACCGAGTCAGAATCGTCTGAGCACCTCCACTGCCAGATTCCCAGGCCAGTGTGAGCACCAGGACAGGGAACCAAGATCAGCACGCAGCACTTGACCTGAAAACCAAGCAGCTACAAGGCCATACCAATCCCATGTTGCTAAGGAACTGACTGTTGAACACAGCCACTTGTACACAGTCAATACTGATTACATGTAAGAAAGTTTATTCTTAAGTAAAACCGTACATGATTATTCCATAGTGTTATTTTGATCTCTTTGGATGAATTCCTTTCATAACAAGTTTGAAGTTAAAGACTAATTTATGTATTTTTTAATCCTCACCCAAGGATATGTTTATCGATTTTAGAGAGAGAGGAAGTGGGGAAGAAGAGAGAGAGAGACACTGATCAGAGAGAGAGAGAGAAATATCAGTATGAGAGAGACACATCCATCAGTCCCTCCTGTACGTGCCCTGACCAGGGATCAATCCCACAACCTAGCTATGTGCCCTGACTGGGAATTGAACCTTTTGGTGTACGGGATGACGCTCCAATCAACTGAGCCTCCCAACCAGGGCTAGTTTATGTATTTTTAAAAGAAACATCTGAAATAGAAACAAACCAAATGATTTGCTTAAAAATTAGTTGCTTAGTACACTCATTCTCAAAGTCTGGTTCGCAAACCAGCAGCACAAGGGAACATGTCAAAGATGAAAACTCCCAGGCACCACCCCAGGGCAACTGTATCTGAAACTCCAGAGGAGAAGAATTCCACTTGTCTGTGTCGTAACGAGCTTTCCAGCTGAGCCCAAAGCCAGCAAACGTTGGAGCGCCCGGGGTTCAGTGAGCGCCAGACACCTTCTCGCACAGACGTGGGCACCGTTGCTCCTGCTCCAGGAGAGCCTCGATCAAATTCTGTCAGGAGCTTATTTCTACACATTCTTGACCCCTGATTTTTTTAAAAGCATGTAAAACAGAGTATTATTAATATAATGGCTATCATTCTTATCATAGCTACTTAATTATAGCTGTTCATTTATTGAAATCAAGCGATCGAATCGGTTACAAAACCCTGAGTTTGCTCCGTGTGCGGAGAAGCGCTTTGCCGGGGTGCTGGAGATGGCTGCGGGAGGACTCTGCCCCATGGGAGCCCTGGGGCACCTGGCGGTGAAGCAGGAGGACTTTCTGACCAACGGGAGCCCAACAGTTAGACTAAAGCCCAGATTTGCTGGCCTTCAGCAGTCACCTAAGTGAACTGGGACCTATATATTCTCTCTGGCTTTTCTGTGTCTGACGGGGAAAAAAGGCTTTTGTTTAATTATATGGCGTGGTTCCCATTGTCTCCTTCTTCAGTCAGTTTTTTATCAAAAACACGGTGGGCACACTTACTGAATCAATACAGCACCATCTTTGTATCTCCATTCTTTGTACTTTCATTCTGATACTGCCAGGGTGCCCACAGCCCACTTCCTTAGTCTCCCTGTGCCTCACTCGCATTATCTATTAAGTGAATTTCCTAATAACTTCTATACTGTAGTTGTTAGAAGATAAACTGGAAAGCACTTTTATCAGAGCATCACTGAGTAAATACTAGCTATTTCAGGGCCGTAGGTGAAGTTCCATAGGAGGTGCTGAAGACACAAAGAAAAGCAGGATAGGATCTCTACCCCTAAGTGAGCCATGTTTTAACTTGAGAGAACATGATATAGAATAAAAGACTATGAATAATACATTCTAGAAATAAAGAAATTAATAGTTCCGATTTGGGCCATGGTGAGGAACAGAGATTTTATTCATCATTTGACGTGTCTAGAAAATGACAAAAAATCCACGAAGCAACAATTTTCAGGCCTTGGACAGCAAACAGTGTCAGACCACGACCACCGAGAGAAGGGACACAAAAGGAGCCCTCCAGCCGCCCCGCCCCGCAGCCTGAATGCTGCTTCCAGGCCATGACTTGGGGGGAGCACGCCAGCAGAGACGGGCCAGTGTCTCTGAGCTGAGCCAAGATCAATGCAGGCCGGGTGACCAGAATCTGCAAGGAAGAGAATCAGAGCTGAGACAGTTGTCTAGAAAGAAAACCCTGGAGATGTGCAGAGGGATCCCCTTGACACTGGCTGAACGTGTATCTAAGCATACGTGAAAAAGAAATTACCTGAAGTTCCTCGTGAGAAACCAGTAAGCCAAATAATTCCCAGTGACCACACAAGAGTGGAAACAGTTTTTCTTTCTAACGACCAGAGCAGAAACAACTTTAATATGCGGGGCACTAGACCGAGCAATGAGGATAAATTATCCCTAGAGCAAAAGCAAACCCAGTTTTTTCTTAAAGACTTTCAAACAAGACTTGAAGTGATCAAATTGGCCTATAAGTAACTTAAATGCCTAGGAGAACAAGGCCTAACGCACCTTAAGAATAAATCCAAATCTATGACATTTTTCATGTGAGATACACAACATCTAGCAACCAAACAAAAATCACTAGATGTACAAAGAAGCAGGCTATTGTGATGTCAAAGGAAAGAGACCCAGAAATCATGGGAATTATTAGGCAAAGAATATTTAAACAACTATTACAAGTATGTTCCATGAGTATTGTAATTAGTATGTGTGTGCCGCATCCTTTGTCCCAACTAGCCCCCGGCAAGGCACAGGCACTAGGGAAGTAGCTTCAAGGAAGACGACTTCTGGGAGGAGGATGCGGCATAACCCAGGGGGCAGCAATATCAATTGTGGGGCTTACTGTATTCCTAGTATATTTGCTTGAGATAACTAAGAAAGGAGGAAATACTGGAAAGGATCTTGAGAACTTGGAAAAACAGACTGCCAGGGTTTTTAAGAAAACGCCTGGTGAGCCATATACTGACCAACCTGATCCATCTACCCCTGTTTGTCCCTCATGTGACTTATTGAGAAAGGCCCTAGATAAATGATCCCCGGAGAGTTCTGAGCAGGATGTTAGATCAGTTGAGGCAGGAAGAGCTTCTCGCTCCTGCACCCACGTTAATTCCCCCTCCGATGGCAGCAAGGTTAAAATATTACCCTTAAAACAACAAAAACCGCCAAAGGCCTCTCCCTATCATTCTAGGCTTTCCCTATGCAGTTTACTTAGTCAGAAGTAAACTATGGATTGCCCCTAGGGGAGATAGAAGTATGCTTAGACCTCCTGACCCTCCTTTACCCTATACTGGTGCATATATAGAAGGAGAGAGAATAGTGAATGTTGCAGGAGTTTGGACACTTTATAATACTCTATCATTTATGCAGAGGTTAGATAGGCAAGGTCCCCATTAGTGCCTCATGTCTGAGTTGCAGAGAAATAGTCTTAGACAGCAGATGATAAGGTATCATCAAAAACATTTCCCCCACGCCTTCAACCCTGAGAGCAACCAATATATTCCCCATTTTTTAGAAGATGAAAAATAAGTAAAACAGACTAGTCAAGAAGAAATAGATAAGACAAGAATAGCCTGCAGACCTGAGTGTTTCGACCTTGGTGGGGGTGCATCCCACTTCGGCTGTCTGGCTCTCTTTCCAGGTGGGGAGCTTTGAGTTGTGCTGCCCCGAATAACCAGGGAGTTGTGGCCTTGGGCTTCCTGCTTGGGGAGGAGGGTTGGACCGCTGAAGGCCATACTGCTTCAAACAATTCCTTATCGTTATGTGAAATTACCCCCTCTCTCTGTAAACCGCAAACCTAATACTGCCTGCCAAAAAAGAAAGTATATATCTCTAGTCTGATGCTCAATAAAGTTGAACCAGCTTTGGCACTGCCTCTGAGTGGTGTGATTGTCTGACTTCCACTGCTGACGCCTTACCCACCTTCGGGGACCCTCTGGACCCTGTGGCAGCTGGACTGCGACATGTGTGGTATCCGGTGGGTGCTAGGTTTATCAGGCGATCACCTCAAAAGTTATACAAATGTCCAACCACTATGCTGTGCACCTGAAACTAATATAATATCAAGTGTCAACTGTAACTGAAAAACTTTTTTAATTTATTAAAAAGAAGTGGTACATATATACAATGGAATACTACTCAGCCATAAAAAGATAAAATACTGTCATTTGTGACAACATGGGTAGTATTATGCTAAATGAAAGCAGTCAGCTGGAAAAGGAGAAAAACCTTATGATTCTGTGCATATGTGGGATGTAAAAAACTAGACTTTTGGTGAGCATACTATAGAGGACTTATATAATGTTATAAACCAGCGTTACCTCAGTTTTAAAAATGGAAGGAAAAAGTATGTTCCGTGTACCCAGGAAGGTAGAATGTAAAGTGGTCGGTGAGTAAATCATTAAATGATTAACACTGAAATGATTAAGAGAAATCATTTCACTCAATCATTTCCCTTTCATTCAAAGGGAAATCATCATTATCATCGTCGTCATAACCATCCTTTGTCCTACCCTCTCATGACTTAGAAGTCCTGGTGTGCGTACATTATTCCACTTTTTGCTAATAGCCATTCTTCTTAGACGAGGCTGGCCATGATGACATCACACCCTTCAAACACTGCACGAGGAACTTTGCAGGAAATGTGCTGGGCCTGAAATGCAAAAGCATGAGCTATATACACAATGCCCATAAAAGGCGGCTTCCACCAGTCCTTCCACACTTTCTGTTGCATGCAACAGAAGTGGGGACCCAATTTTTTCCTGACCTCGCCAATCTGTGGACACAGAGGAAGTCACAATAAAACCAAATGTCACTGGCTCTTGCCCTTATCACGCGGACACACACCATAGGCTCTCAGTCTTTTGTGCAACTACTACCAAGTGTTTCTTGGAATTCCCAAAGAGCGTTCTGTACACAGTTATGAATGTCACTTAATATCTGGCTCTGGCTGCCCTTTGCTGATTTACACCTTCTCTGAAGGCACTTCGGAAGCATAGCTTTCTCGCTGTCACTGCCTCATTCCCCTGTGAGAAGGCAAATGTCAGTGACAAAGAGGCTGTCTCTCAGTGACCCTAACACAACAGACCATTGAGCTGGTAGACACGCTGCTCTGTTCCCCGAGACTCCTGCTCTAAGCAGGCATTAAGATCATCCCAAACCAAAGTTAGGAGAATCCTCGCTATTCCTACCCCATTGCCTGGGCACATAAGTTGCTTCTCTCAAAGGGCCCTTCACTGTCTTCCTATGGTCCCTCTGTTGATGAGATTTAAAAATGAATCTACATGGGTTGGTTAGATAGCCAATATTGGAGGCAGGTATCACATTATTTTTCCCAACCCAGCTTCCCATAGGAACCCGCCTTCTCCAGCCAAAATTCTCATAAATGGACTCAATGTCTTTGCCCACCAGTGTGCTACATATTCTTAGTCACTGTCTGTGACCTCTAAGCATGTAAGTCACTCAGAATTCAGTCAGCATCAGTTAGACTCAGTGAGTACATTTGCATGTTTGAGATGACTTTGGTGCTCTGAAGAACCCTCACATCCCTTTTAGATCATGCACCTGTCCTCTGGGTAAACAACACATCTAGGGGACCGTGTACATGTTTGGTACTGCCCTATTTAGTACAGAGACAAATAAGAGTCAGGTATTAGGATTCTTGGAAATGAAGTGGTGGTGAATGCCTTAGAAGTTTGAAAGTGGTTAACATATGTTAGAAACTGCCCCGGGCACTCTCAGATCCCAGAGCCTTAGGAAAAACCCCCTGTGTACACCTGTGGTAAAGTCAGTTATCTTCTCCCGTTAATCGGTCTCATGGCAATTTGATTATTAGACCAGCCAGAAGAAGTAGGATGGCAGTGTGAGATTGCACTGACATTGCCCATGGCATGATTTCCTTCTTTTCTGAGGCTGAATAATATTTCATTGAATGCATATAGCACAATATTTATTATCTATTCATTCATCCGTGGGCATTTAGGTTGTTCCTATATCTTGACTGTTGTAAAGAGTGTAACAATGAACACATTCAAATGCAGCAATCCTTTCAAAATCCTATTTTCAATTATTTTCATATATACCCAGCAGTTGGATTTCTGGATTATATGGTAGTTGTGTTTTTAATTTTTTGAGGGACCTCCATATGTTTTTCCATAGTGACTACACCACTCTCCCATCAACAGTGTACAAAGGTTCCAATTTCTCCATGTTCTCGCCAATATCTCGTCTTTTTTAAAATAATAATCAGTCTAACAGGCATGAGGCTATATCTCATTATGATTTTGATTTGCATTTCCCTGATGATCAGTAATGGTATCTTTTCTTATATCTATTGGCCATTTTTATGTCTTCTTTGGAGAAATGTCTATTCAGTTCCTCTGCCCATTTTTAATCAGTTACTTGGGGAGGGTTGCCATTGGGTTATAGGAGTTCCTTATATTTTGGATATATTCTCTTATCAGATATATAGTTTGCAATTTTCTCATTCTGTTTATCGTCTTTTCACTCTGTTGATTGTTTCTTTTGCGGTGTGGAAGCTTTTTAGTTTGATGTAGTTCTACTTGTTTATTCTCGGTTTTGTTGCCTGTAGTACTGATGTCATATTTCAAAAATTATTACCAGGCCCATGTCATGAAATTTTTCCCTATGCTTTATTCTAGGAATTTTACAGTTTATCTGTCTCATATTTTAATATTTATTCCATTTTGAGCTGATTTCTGTGTGTGAAATAAAATGAGTCTGATTTTATTATTTTGCATGTGGATATTCAATTTTCTCAACACCATTTGCTTAAGAAATTATTTTTCTCATTGTATATTCTACACTCTTGTCAAAGATCAGATGAGTGTACATGAATGGGTCTATTTCTGGGCTTCCTGCTCTATTCCATTGGTCTATATGTCTGTATGATTTTACACCAATATCATGCTATTTTGATTACTGTGACTTTGTAATATTTTTGACAAGAAATGTGATGCCTCTAACTTTATTCTTCTTTCTCAAGATTATTTTGGCTCATGAGTGTCTTATGGGTTCCATATAAATTTTAGAATTTTTCTTCTTTATGTAAAATAATGCTATTAGAATTTTTATAGGGATTGTATTAAATCTGTAGATAAATTAAACCGAATCTGTAGGGTAAGCATTTTGTCTATATTAAGTCTTCTAATCCATAAACACAGATGTATTCCCATTTATTAAGTCTTCTTTAATTTCTGTCATCTGTGATTTGTAGTTTTTACTTCACATGTCTTTCACCTCCTTGGTTAAGTTTATGCATTATATTCTTTTTCATACTTTTGTAAATGGATAGTTTACTGAATTTATTTTTGGATAGTTTATTGTTAATGAATAGAAGTGCAACTGATTTTTGTATGTTGATTCATTCTATGTTTCTTTATGCCACCAGAGCAGTAAGATTAAAAAAAATTAAAGTGTGCACCTAAGATGTGAATTGAAGCTGGTTTTAGTCATGAATCCACCTCCTCTGACGAGCAAGAGGAGCCTGAGCATGCCTCACATTATCCCGACCAGCCCATCAAAGGAATACATGAGTTTGGTCTCCAAGGCCAATAACAAAGAGGGTTTCTTTTCTCTTGGCCTTATCCTCCAGGGACTCATGGGAGAGTGTGCAACTGTTGTAGACAGCTGGTCACAAAATTGAAAATTTGGTATCATGTGTCTCAGCCAACGCTTTTCCTACTGAATTTCACCTGAGACACACGTCTTAAATTGAGAGAAGTGTATTGAGCAAATATGAGCAACTAAAGTTTTTACTGCATCCAATTATCTATGGATAACAGGAATTTAGTCATGAATACTTTAAAGATAAGTTGTTAAATAGTTGGCATTTAAAAAAATCAATACTTCACATGGGAGTTTATTTCAACTCCTAACCTAGAAGGGTGCTGATTTCAGAGCAGAATCAGGTTCACAGAATGAAAGCCCAATTAATTTCACAAAGAATGACTTTTAAGAAATTGGAAAACAGGAAGTCCCCTATATCAGGTGTATCAAGGAAGTCACGCAGAAGCCAATTTTATAAACTCATAAAAGTATTCTCATTTCTACAAGCATCATTAAGATGCAGGTGACATAAATGTGTGATTTGGGCCAGGGCCACAGTGCACATCCACAGAAAGTCAGACTGTGCTCTCTGTTCTTCATGCGTGAGAACATGCTGCAAGCTCACAGGGCCAGGAAGACACAGCTGTCTCCTACACAGGGGCCAAGTCGAGGATTGCTAGAAATAAGAGCAGCTGACAGAAACAGCTGAGGCTGAGGACAAACTGATACAGATTAGAGAACAAAAGCTGATCAAAGATTAACCAGGAAACCCGGAAATGAAAGACTGCACTGTAGCTTAGAAATAGCCCTTGAAAATTACCCAGGTATCCTTGGTTCAAATCATAGCCCAGCCACAAACTAAATCATTAGCTTCGTGTAAGTCACTAAATTTCTATTTTTCTCAGTTGCCTCAATTATCAAATAAAGTGCTTGTGTTTTCGACCATATCAAGGCTTTATCCAAACCTACAACAATGCTTCTCAAACTTAAACATGCACACAAATCACCTAAAGAATTTGTCAAAAATGATGGTTCTAATTCACCAGGACTTGCATGGGGCTCAATATTTTGCATTTCCAATTAACTTCCATGAGATTTGATGCTATTTATTTGCATACCACACTTTGTATAATTGTTGCCAAACAGCAAGTGGGCTTCTGCTGCCCAACGCCACCCTCTAGGCAAAATTCCAGAGACAAAGGTTTGGTGATAAAGGAGTCTTTATTCAAAAGCTACACAATTTTGGAAAACAGCTGTCAACATACATTAGTTACAGCTTTAATCACTGAAGCCTATCAATCAAGGCTAAAATCTTTAACACCTGAGTTCCCCTATAATTCCCCGTTCGTTTTCAATTATTTTATTTCTATAAGATTAATATGTGAACTAAAACAATATAAGATACAAAAGCTACCCAGTTTTGGAAGAATGACAGGCTTCTTCCCCAGAGCTTGTTCCCTCTGGAACACCCAAAGAAGAATAAGCCTGCCACCCTCTGCCAGGCCAGCCTGATCCTAGGCTGTGCCTGGAGTTCCTTCCCCCATCCAAAATACACCCTTTGGGAAACACAGGCCGCTGCAGAACGATCACCCAGGCATCCTCAAGGAAGAGAACCCCAGAGCCCTTCTTTTATTTTAAGTGGTCTGGCCCATAGTGCCCTGAGCCATAGAGACATTCAGGTCATCAGCCAATCCCATCCTAGGCTGTTTACCGTCGCTTTGGCAACCTCCTCCTGTGGCCCCTCCCTTCTCTCTAGTGCTGTGATCAGATCTCTCTGTGTCATAATTAGGCATTAAAACTTGCTGGTTTGCTATTCTTAGTCAGGATCAATCAAATGGGAAACACCTACATGTCTGATTGGCTCTTTTAAGTGACGGGATGAAGACAAGTGAGTAGTGCAGAGAGTAAGCCAAGAAATTTGACAAGGCCCCAAGCAGAACTGCAAACTGTGAAGAACTCAGAGTTTACAGTGCACATTGTGTCAAATATCAAAAGATAGGAGCACCGCTAAGAACCTGAGTCAGTAAGGAGGAAGCAACCCTAGGGAATCTCCATTTTTAAAGTGGACTGTGCTGCTAATCGTTAAGAAATTGGAAAACCAATGTATCATGACGGCCTGAAGCATAACGGATACCCTGATAACAAAGCACCATGGAACCTTCCCAGCTGACCAGGAAGCACTAGGTTGTTTTGGTTTTTGTTGTTGTTGTTATTGTTGTTGTTGTTTTACCTTTTTATTGCCTCCTCCTACCTTTTGTTGATAGAAGAATGTTCAAACCTGTAACGAATTTGTATGAGTTTATTTAAGCCAAAACTGAAAATTGCCAGAAAACAACACATCAAATGCTCTGAAAAATAACGGTTTTGCACTTTCTTTTATACATTTGAGATTATGGAAGTAAGGTAAGAAGATTACATGAATGTGGGAGGAAAGCAAGGTGAGGATGTAATTACAGAGTAGTTAAAAGACTGTGTTTTCTTGAGTGGTTATGCTTACTTCAAAGGTGTGTCAACCTAGATGCAAAAAAGCTATGCACAGGGTCTGTGTAAGACAAAGATAAACCTCTCACTAAAAATGTTGTATGCATGGGGTACGCCGCCCACCACGACCTGCCCAGTTTGTGACTTACGACAGATCACCCTGCAAGGTCACTTTCTGTAGAACCCCTTTGGATCCACACTTCCTTTCCTCCCTTTCCCTGTTGTTTGGCCCTGACTGGAGTGAGCTCAAGGACCACACAGCTCAGGTAAGGCGTGCCATCAGCATTGGCCTAGGCAAGGCCCTCGTCTGTCTTGTCTTTTATTCCTGTCCCGCACCACCGTTCCTTGCCTCTACCCACAAGCACCAATTATTTGTACGATTTCTTGTATAGTATGTGTTATTGTTGGTTGTTGACCAAGGTGATTTTTACGCTCTCCTCAGCTTACCTAAACTTTAGGGGCTGGAGGAAGGCAGAGATGAGGTTGGGGCTACCTCATCCTAACTCCAGCCTCCTGACCTCCCTTTCCGTAGAGTATTTATCTAAGAAAACTTTAACTGTACATTGTCTCTGTCCCTTTTAAGGCATAAGTCTTCATAAAAGCCTCTTGCCAGTTTTACAACTTAGGAATGTCTTTCTCAAGGACCTGGGATCTATCCCTTCTCAATGTAATTATCGAGGAACATGGCTTCCCCAGCTCCTGTTCTGTGTGAAAAGGCAGAAGCCTAACTTCAGTGAGAGCCAATTGCCGAACACAGGTGGCCTCATCACAGGACAAATACCCGCAAACTCGGCAATTACTCCATATGCTTGACACACGCCATTGATCCACTGCCCTCCAGCAGCTCCTGGTCTCTTCGCACTGGCTCACCCGAGGGCTTCGAACCCACCCTTTTCCCCAGCAGAGTTCAGTTCAGACTGGGTTCTGTCCTCTCTCCCTACTGTGAGAGCCTTGAATAAAGTTTTCCTTCCCTGTTTAACTTTGCACATTTTTACTTTGACAGCATCCATATTTTTAATTTACATAAATTACATTATTTCATATACCATATTATACTTCTTTTCCTGTTTTTACTGGGAACTGTATTTCATGGATCCAGGCAAGTCTTTATATGTATACCTAGTCCTCCATTCTCCTGTGGTTTAATAATCTACAATCTGCTTCACAGCTATTTTCCTATCTACTCTCACTTTACTTTCCACTTCCTTGATTACTGATCGAGTTGACAATATCTTTATATGCGTGTTCTTCTTTAACTTTCCTGTAAAGTTTGTGTTCTTATTTTTCAGCTCTTTTTTCTGTTGGGGTCTTTGCTATATTCTTATTGATTTTTCGATGTTGCAAACATCTTCTCTCAATCTGTCATTTGAAAGTTCAATTTGTCCAAAGTGCACGTTGTTGACAAGAAACCCTTCATTTTGAAGTTGTGTTAGGTAGCAGCTAAGGATGAGCAGCTGGAGGGGACAGAAAAGCAGGGCCCTCACCATTGCAGTCGAACAAAGAACTTAATCCAGGAGGCTGGAAGCAAAGGAAGACAGGTCCCACCCACTCAGGAGTCCTGAGCCTGGTCCAGTACTGTTGCCAAGTGTTCCAATATCACAGGCAAAACTATGATAGCGCTGGAGGAGGGGAGTTCCTGAAAGTCTGAGTGTGTCATCTCTTCTAGCTGGGAAAAGGACACCTTGACACTGTGTATTCATCCCAAGGCCCAGAAGGGGGAAGGGGAGGGGGTCCACCGTACCCAAAGAAAAAACCCATAAAACAGTTTTGGTTAATTGCCTGTTTCCTGTCACATATATAAAAAGAACAAATGGAGTCTGGAGCAAGATAAGGATTTGGGCTAATAGACCCCCACACATATCTTCATTTGGGTAGTCACATCCTCCTCGAATCACCAGAGAGCTGTCACCACCTTTACCTGTCAGTCAATATGTAATTTCTTCAACCCTATCCCACTGCCTGCATCATTCCTCAGAACAAAGGATCTCTCTCTCTCTCTCTCTCTCTGGCCACCCAGCCTCTGGCCACCTTTGCTTTTGCTATCCAAGCTCTTGCCATTCACACCCACCTTAGCCAGGCTTGCTGTCTCATACGAGAACTTAGCACTAATACACTTTGCGATCTGTAATTCTTTACTGCGTCATCAAGAACCAAGTTTCTCCCATAACAGCAGCACAAATGTATCCATCTTTGCCTTATTTTTAACTTTAGCAGCGTTGCCCAGATCACAAAGTCATTCTCCTATTTCTATTTTCTGTTAGCCTCAGTTTTACTTGTTTTACTTTTCCACATTATGGCCTTTATGTGGCTGGAAGTCCTCCCTTATAGGAGATGTGGCACAGCGATTCCGCGTCAATGTTCTCTTCTGCCTGGCACTGTGCAGCCAATCCCATAGAAATTTCCTATTTTTCTCTAATTCTGGGAAATAAGTCTCCATTTTCCCTCAAATAGAATCTCTCTACATTTTTTCTTTTCTTATTGGAAGTCTTCTGTATCTTTTAGCTTTCTTTTAATATGTTATATCTTGTTATCCTTTCTTATTGCCTTCTAAAGAATTCTCAATGTGATCTTCCAACTCAGTCATGGTTCTTTAATTACACCCATTCACTAATTCATTATATTTATTTTGATATTACATTTTACAAATTAACATGTCCTATTTGGTTTTTGTGATTTTTTTAATTTTTTCTTTTATTTTTCTACCACCTTCTGGTTTCGAGTACTCATATTTTACATATTTTAAATTCTTGTTCAATCATTAATTCTACATCAGCTGGTATGTGGTGTTGTTAAACTTTGCTTTTCCTTGTTTGTTTTTGCCTATGAACTCATGTACCCCTAGAAACACCAAGTGCTTTCTGGTAATGCATGGTGGAGAACCAAAAGTCATGTATTAGTTCCTCTTAATCCGACTAATGTATATGATTTAATTTCAAGTAATTTCTAGTATGCATTATGATTTCTTTTTCTCACCTTTTTTATTAGAAGTGTGATTTTTACATTTCCTGTACAGGAGGGTTTTTTAGTTATCTGTTTTATCATTAAATATCTCCTTCTCATTTAACATCATTATAGCCTGAGAAGTTGTGATCAAGTATGATCCTGATTTTTAAAATATTTTTAATGATTTGATTTATGTTCTTTTTAAATGTACTATGAGTGTTTGAAAAGAATATATATTCTCTATGTGGGGCAAGGGGTGGAGAATTTTATATATGTTTGTTAAATCAGGCTTGTGGTTGTATTATTCCCGTGTTCTATAATCTTATAATTTTTTTCTTGATCTATAAATTATTGAGAGATGTGTTAAAATCTCCTGCTATAATGGTCAATT
>VMDR010017702.1:0-19836 GCA_007922815.1 Macrotus californicus
CATCAAAAGTGAAAGATGTTACCTAATGTCATGGAAATATTACTAACATGGTACCTGAGAGAGGAGCTCTACTGATAATTAGGGTGTTTTCTTCTTCTGAACCTCCCATCTGTAAAACTAATATTTGGATTAGGTCAGTTCTAGAACCTGTTAGGGCATTTAGAATCACCAGAGAGCTCTTGTTAAAATGAGCTTCCTGGTCCCACTTTCCGGAACACCTGAGACAATGATGTGCTTTAGGATACGTATGTATGCATAAATGTAGATAGGTACGTATTCATTTACTTCACAGCTTCTCTGGGCAATTCTAATACAGCTAGTGTTTCAGAATTGGTTATATCTGAGATTCTTCTCATTTTGGGGATTCTTTCATCCCACAGAATCATTGGTGTTATGAATATGAAAATGTTTTATGGTGGTGTTAAATTAATTAACAAGGAGGCCATTGGACTCAAGTGGTTCTAATACCTTAGCAGCTGACCTAAGCAAAGCCTGTAAATGCCTCAAGATTAAGAGATCAAAGCCTAAGCTCAATCAACCACAAATGGTCAACTAGGCTTTTCTAAATAAAGCAAATTCTTAAGCTATAGCCAGTCATATAATTTCCTTGTTTGGCTTTCATCTTTCCCTATAAAATTCTTTCATTTAGTTCATATCAATGGAATGCTCTTAACCACTTCCAGTTAGCACTTTCCGGTTCTGACTCCATTTTGTTCAGCTTAATTTTTTTTTCTCGCATTTGTTATACTTTTATTTTATTTTAGTTTTTCCATTAACATTTATTTCCCCATACCCTCTTCCACCTCCACCCATTTCCATCCCATGCCAATCACTACACTGTTGTCTGTGTCCATGAATTTTCTCTTTGTTTTTCCTTTTTTGCTTGATCCCTACCTCTGCCCTCTCCCGAGATGTCAGCCTGCTCTCTGTTTATGAGTCTGTCTCTATTTTGCTCATTAGTTTATTTTGTTCATTAACTTCCACATATGAGTGAAATCATATGGTCCTTGTCTTTCTCTGATTGGCCCATTTCACTTAGCATAATAAATGAATATGCCTCAGTATATCTTTTAACAGTGGTGAGGAGATAATTTCAAGGCTCAGCTACGTGTATTGCAGCAACAATATAATAGCCAACAAAAAGAAAAAGGCATGATTTCACAAAGAAACAGAGGACATGGCACTCTTGGTGACATGTCTCATAATTCTCAACACCTTTTCCTTCTGTCATGTATGAGTCCGTTCCTACTGGGGCTCCCACGGGATACTGATACCTTGTTGAGGTTCTGTTTTCTCAATTATCTAAGAACATTTCTTGATTCTTGTTACTGGATTAACAGAGGTAGCATTTGAGTATTTAACATCATTTAATTATTGCCTTATTGGCTTTCTCACGGTAGTGAATTATATGAGAAGTCACTACAGTGAGAATACACGCAAGAGAGGATGTGATTCTTTAGTTTTGTGATTAACAAATAATTATTTAGTGCATGTTGCATGCCACTCTACTAGATACTGGGAAGAGAGTAGTCAGTAGGAAAGACAAGTTCCTTATTCCTATGGAACTTATACCCAAGTGGTAAATAATCATTGTGACAATAAATGTAGATGCTATTTAACATGTGCCAGGAAGTATGCTGAATGCTTGCTCTATGTCAACTCATGACATGGAGGTATGTATGATTCTTATCCTGATTTTACAATGTGCATCTTGAGACAGTCGCTTAACCAAATGCAGAAATAGATGCAAATTCAGGTTTGTGGTCTGAATCCAGTCCTATTCTATTTGGGATTACAACGTGGATTTCAAAGACTTCATAAGTCTCCAGCTGTGTGACCTCAAACCAGTTACTTGAGGTCTCTGAATATCACCTCTGATTGTCAGATTTTTCATTTGTGAAATAGGATTGAAAGCACCTACCTTCCATGCAGTGAAGTTGGGAGAATTAAATGAAATAAGAAAAAAAAGGTTCCTAGCTCAGAATCTGGCCAGCACTTCATAAATGCCTGTTCTGTTACTGAATCTCACCCATAAGGTACTTTACCCTAACTTTCTCTGTAAAAGGGCAAAAGACAAATTATTAAAACACATAGTCATCCCATTATGTGAAATAGGAAATTCAGCTAGGTAGGTTTTGGGGGCTTACACATGACTCTGTGATAGTCTTCATATAAAGACTCATCTAGTAGGGAGGTATTTCCCCCTTTTCTTTGTAAGATTTTATTTATGTATTTTAGGGAGAGGGAAAGGGAAGGAGAAAGAGAGGGAGAGAAACATCGATGTGCCAGAGAAACAATGATTGATGGGTTGCCTCCTGCATGCCCTCAACCAGGAACCTGGCCTACAACCCAGGCATGTGCCCTGACCAGTAATGGAATCAGCAATGTTTCTGTCTGTGGGATGATGCCCAACTCACTGACCCATGCTAGTCAGGGACCCCCTTGTCTTGATACAGTGAGGAGAGAAGCTGGCCACAGATCAAATGAAGTACAAGCCATGTGTGTCTCCAGAATTTAGCTGAGATGTATCCCAAATCTGTGGCCCCTGAGAAGCCAAACTAATGTAACAAGGTTGTTCATAGAAAGCCTATGAATCCAAACATACCATAGGCATGAAGCAAGAATTCCCTTTCAATCACAAAAGCCCTTTCTGACATTGTTTCACAGGGAGATGAGGAGTACCATCTTGGAAGATTGATGATTTCTCTTAATAAGCCAATGGTGAGTTCCTCAGTGGTGATTATCTAGAAATAAGACTTCTTTAAAGAGAAAAATAAATGGAGTTGGTATACCTGAAGAATTTTATCATTTAAATCTGCATTTCTTATCTCTAATCTCCAGAAGATGCTTTTCTGATGTAGATGTTAAAGTAGGTCTCCAATGTAACTGGGTACAAAAATAATTTGTATAAATAACCTCTGTTCCTGTGGCTTAGTTTGACTCAGTAGTTCTCATATATAATCTTCAGTGTTGTTCTTAAAGCAAGCTCATTGAATCCTCACAGTAAAGGAAAGAGATAAGCAGCTTTAGCATCCATTTTATATGTAAGCAAACCAAAGCTCAAAGATGTAAAGGAACTTGGTCCAAGTGACATGGCTGGCAACCATGGAGCAAGTTAAGAATCAAGGCTCTTTTTTCCATTGAAAACTTAGCAAAGATATAATTTTGCATACAGGGCTGGTACTGTTTCGATATTCTCTAGCCTTGGCTCCCCACATTGTATCTCAAACTCTTTAAATATTAATTCACTTAGAAAGCCAAGCAAAGTCTCTTTTTCTCAGTAGGCGATCAAAAACCATGAGTTACAGTAATGTTTCTGACTGTGGTTGAACAGAACCCTACTTCATCATTCATCCTTTACCTTAGAGATTCCCAGTGCTTCTGCTTCAACGGTTTTGAGGACAAAAGACTTACTTTGTTTAGGGGAGCAGAAGGGAGAGAACCCGGAAAGGAGAAAGGCAGAAAAGGGTAGAGAAGAAGGATGGGAATGAGGAAATTTTAGTCTTATATTTTCTAAGCCTAGGCATATAATTAGATAACTTAAAGTCAAATTCTAAATAACCCTAATGGCCATTTCACTGAAATGACCAGATAGTAACTGGGCAGGTCTGGTGATGAAGTTTAATATGTATCTGAGTACTGTGTACTATGACAATAACAGAGAGAAAGAGGAAAATACAACAGTCTGAGGTCATGGAAAGTGAAATACATTTGTACATACATTTTCAATGGCAATGTTCTTTCTAAATTTTAGCATTAGCTTGTATTACTATAGGTTAAATGTTGACATTTGACAATGCATTTTTACCTTTGTCTTCCCCTACCCTGCTTCCTTTACTTCTTTCTTCTTTCTCCCTCCCTTCCCTGCCCCTCCCTTATTAAAGTTCTTTTCTGGAAAATTATATGTCATTGTCTCTTTTACTTATTTAATTTTCAAATTTCTATTTGTAGAAGAAATACCGAAGTTCTCAGGGACTAGTGCCAGACATGATGATTTAGTTGAATAAGTTATCTAACCACTGTCCAATGCCATGACCGACTGGTTGTTTGAATTTATGGATATCAGTTAACATATATTACACTCAGTAAAAATGGTATTCTCACAAGAGACTGGAGATTCAAATACAGCATTACTGTTAAAGATATGCTAACAATTTAGTCACTTTTCAGGGGCAAAAGGAAACCATGATGTCAAATATTCATATTGACCTTAAGACAAATAGCAATTGCAGAGATATTCAAATGTAAAGTCTTCTGAGTTTTAGATTCGAGGCAATGTAAAAATCAAACCCACAGAGTTGTTATCAGAGAGCTATTATTTCTAATCATAATTTTTTACAAACACTATCATTTTTTGAACAATGCCAGATATGTGCTAAGAGCATTAAAGAGCTGTGACATTGAATTCTCACAAAAATATAAAATATCAGTAATATTATATAACATTTCACTAATGGCAGATCTACTAAGTGGCAGATTTATAGCAAAATGTGACTGATGTCATGATCCATGCTCCTTCCTCATACGTTATAACAATTCAAACCCTGTGACTAGTAAACTGCTAGGGTCTCTCCCAGGGCTTCAGAAGGGCCCACGCAGGGAAATGACTATGATGCACAATTTTACAGTAAAACCTCTTTTTATCTCTGAAACAGTTGATGAAAGGATCCATCCTGCACTAGATCTAAATCTTGATTGGAACTAACTCCAAGCTACAGCATCAGGGACACCTTCAGTTCTACGGGGGAGGGGAAGAGAGATGACTTCCATGTCACCAGTGTCCGTCATAGGATTGTGATAGTCAGGCTGGAGTAGAATATCATTTATAATGCAGATCACAGCAAAAACAATCAGAGGCAGACCAGACCTCACCAGCCTGCTCCGTGTGACATGAGAACATGTGGAGGAATGAAGTGTTCATAATTATGAATAGTGGCTGTATTACCATAACTACATTATTCATGGCTTCAAATGGAAATGCTGTCTTGAAATTCCATGCCACTGTTTTTTTTCCTCCATTTTTAACAGCAATAATTTCTTTTGCTCATTGTTTAACCACTCCACAAAGCTTCAAAATACCGGTGCAGGGGGTGGCTCTTCTCTTTAAATCTCTACATGTAACACACTGGTTTGGTCATAAACAACAAGTATAATAAAAAGAGCTTTTGGAAAGAGGGTCTAGGTAGACTGGGAGGGACTATCAGGCAATTAGTATCCCCAGTGCCCTGAGAAGAGAGGAAACAGGGCTACTGATTGCTGTACTCAAGTACTCTCTCACCCCTGGGTGCCAGGGCAAGTATGGGTCACAGAAATGCTGTCAATGAGATTTTATCCCATTGTCTGAATTGTAGTCACAACTTCTTGCCTTTAAAAATAACGTTGGGAAAGTAGCCCCCCTCTCCGCCCCAGTCTAAATTCTTGACAACACACATACAACACTTACTTCTTTTTTGAAGGAAAGAAACGAGAGAGTGGGATAGTACCTTCTCTCATGAAGTGTAATCTGTAGCAAATACGGTACAGGCATTACTCTCAAAACAGCAACGGTAACACATGAAGTAGGCATTTATTATGCCCACAAAAATAAAATGGAGTATCCACTTAGTTTACAGTGTTACCCAAGGTCAGGTAGGAAAACAAAACAAAACAGAACAAAACAGAACACAACAGTGAGAGAGCTGATATTCAATCCCAGAGCAGAAAGACAGGAGGTCTCTGCTTTAGGCGTTTTTCTTTCAAAGAACTTATGAAAAGTCAAGTGTTGTATTAATCGATTCTTGGGGAGCAGCAGCTTTATTCTTTATCAGCTATACCACCAGAAGAAGTTACTTTATCCATGTAAATCTCATCTACAAAACAGATAGCTATAACCAGCATCCACCTTGTAAGAGTGTTAATTGGACTAAATAAAATGATGCCAGGGAAATACTTTCTAGAGGGCCGAGCAAGGATGAAACACTCCATACATCATTATTTATGATCACAAAGATGATGAAAGATAGATAGTTAGAGAGAAAGACAGAATTAAAAGATAAACTGAGGCATTAAGAATTTTGAGTTTGAGAAAATATTAATTTGATTCGGCAGCAACAAATTATACGCAGTTAATGGCACTTCACTGGCTGGAGTGAAGAGTAAAGCTTTATAGTGCAGACCAGAAACAAAGCAGAGGAATTATTTCAATGTCTACAGCTTAGTGGATTCCTAATTTGGAAATACCTAGGTGGATGTTTGTGATTGGTTCTTCGTTACTTTGGCTCTTTTTGTTTTTGGCCTGGAGGCATTTACAGAAATTGACTGCGGCTTAACTTTCGGTTTGTTTATACAGGCTGCCAAGGCTGAGCATCACCTCAGTCTGATGGCTTCCTTGTTCAATTGCTTTAACTAGAAAGATGGATAGACAGAGAGTTATAGATGCAGATATAGCAACACACACACACACACACACACACACACACACACACACAAACAGCTGTGCATGTGTACACACACACTTGGTTTTACCCTTGAAATAGTTGCTAATTCTCTTTCTGTGTTGATGTCTAATACACTGATAGTTAGAACCAGAGGCCTGATGATACATAGGTAGGTAGGTAGGTAGATAGATAGATAGATAAATAGATAGATAGATAGATACTACACTTTAGGTAGCAATATATACTTCCATCAGAAGGGTCATGATGGACGACACTTGTCTTTGTTTTGTGATATTGGTAGTCATTCATCATTTTCCTCTACATTCCTTTTTATTTAAGGGCTTCAACTTCTTTTATGACCGAGACTAGAGAAGCTTTGTAAAGATATAATCTTGGATAAACAGTTTCACAAAATCTTGGGATAATGGCTAAATAGAAATTAGACCCCTCATAAAACACAAAATAAGTGTTCCCATTTGAGGGCACATCTGAAACAACTTCCTCTGAGCTAACAGCGACTCTCTTGTATATTAGCCTCCCTAAGCAGGTATAAATACAGCAGTCACTATTACAACTTAAGAGTTGTCATCCCCCGAACGTGGGGCAAAATTGTCAGCACCATGAAATGGAGTTTTTTACATATTGTAACCTTCCAAAGAAATTTCTCATCATTCATAAAATTCCTTTGTGAAGGACACAAATATTCATCTTTTATATGATGATGTTAGATGCTACTTTTTCTAATTAAAAGATGAATAACTGCAGAAAATATAAGATCAATTAATAATAGTCATAATAATATTGATTCCAAAAATCTCACTCATCCAGAAATAACTGTAGTTAATCAGTTTCATTTCCAATATTTCCCATGCAAACAAATAAACACAGAGATTAAAAATAAATTTAAACTTGTTCTACAAGAGATGAAAGATACATTTGTGGACACTAAAGGGAGATTGCCAGCTCCTCTCTGAAGGGGTAGACTTAGAAATTCACCCTGCAGTGTCTCCGGAGGGTCCTCCTTACTTATGCAGATTTATGCTAGGCAGGCCTCTGCCTTGGAAAAAATGTGTAAAGGAAACCTTTGTTTGGCTTATCAAAGTCCAATGTGGCACATTGAATTCTCAGAAGAGAGAGTGATTTGCATAAGAAGTGCAGAGGTTGTTCTTTATTTGTTTTTTAGGGAGATGTTCAGCAAATCTCTGACCCTCTTTCAGGTAAAGTCATAGATCAGGGAGGACAAATTTAATCCCAGGCAGGATCCAAAGGCAGGTAAAGGCCAACAGACTCCTGGAAAGGTCACCAGGAGTGTGGTGAACAGGGCCGGAGGCATGGGCGTGAGACTGTGCAGTAACAGGGCTGTCCTCACTAGGGACCCACCCTTGCTTTAATGCTCTGCTGTTGTTCCCTTGCAATTCCTAACTTCCATACTCAAGGCCCTGCTTTCTTATTTTACAGTGGGCCATGCAAATTACTGAACTGGTCCTGGTAGAGAAAGATGGGGGAAATGATGTTTACTGTGAGCAATGAAGGGACTATGTTACTCTGAATCCATGAGTAGGAGGGAAGAAAAATGCTCTTTCTGCTGACAACTTGTCCGCTTGGAGGTAAGCATGTGTGTGTACGGGATGAAAGAATTGGTCTTTAATAGAAGTAATGCTTATATACAAAGAAGGTACCTACAAAGACACGGTGTCACCTTGACCAAGAGGAACACATTCAATTATTGTCGTTCCCTGAAAAACTAAGGTGATAGAAGAGGCCATCTCTTTGTCCTGGAAACCAGGGCTCTTGGTCCAGCCAGCCTACTAGTCACTAAATATTACTAGACAGCTCATGCTACTTTCCTGACTTTCCTCTACTTTTTCTTATGAATTTCAACATATAAAACCTTCTCTTAAGTCTAGGGTCCATCTCTCCTTTGCTGGACATCCATAAAGTTTCAAACCTTACATTACTATAACACTGGCCTTGCCCTCCATGAAAACAGAAAGGAAAGAGGAGGAGAAAGGGAGGGCGAGATCCTGAGTTCTGCACTCTAGGTCTGCTGAAGACATATGCTTTATATCCCACAGTAATGAAGGAATCTCTATTATATACAATAATATATATTTATATTATACAAATATAAATGATATAACATGTGATAATATTCTTCTACCTCTTGAAGTATTATTTATGAACAGTCACCTGCTTATGTAAATCATCCCTACAGATTCATTATTATTAGCATAGATTATAATACAATATGTTATTAGTATAGATTATAAAATAATACAAATAACAAGTGTAAAATGCACACTATGCCATAACTTGGTGGGGAAAAACACCAAGAATATATTGTGCATTTATTTCCATATCCCTATAGGCCTAAATCACATTTTTAGATTAGCTATAAAGTTTTCTGTGGTGTGCTGGCACCATAATTGTTATAACTGATTCCGATTTTGATGATGTGTACATTGTATCTATTTTTCTCTCTTGAGTTAACACATATTTATTGCACCCAAGACCACAGCACACAGACCATAGAAACTGGGGAAATAAGGAGATGAGTCATTTTATCTGATTATGAAATTTTGACTGCCATAAGCACAAAACATAGAGCCAAAACACCAGAAAACACCTGCATGTGGTTATTGTGTTCTTGAAGCTGTTAAAATAATGATAATAAAAAATTTTTGAACGGGTCAACAAAATTACATTTCTTAAGGGCACAATGATAGTATATTTTAATGAAAACAGTTTTTTTCTACATAACATGTTGTTAGTACCTGGACTCTATTTAATAAAGTAGATAATGAGAAGTTTTTGCCATTGCTCTAGAAATTCACATCACTTCATGTGTTTTCTTATTGTAAATAACTCTAAGTAAGAGAGCATATGAAAAAAGGTCGCTTTATTCCCATCTTCCTAACAACCAAGGCAAAGAGAGGAACAGTATCACATCAGTCTTATTTATTAAAAAGAAAATAAGTAAAAGAATAGAAGTGACAAATCCACCCAGAATAAGGCATTTTCCCCAGACCTGAATGCTTTCCTCTTATATACAGAAAGATCATTCAATTGGTTGAAAAAGTGAAGAAGATTTAAGTGCCTACCTTCTTCTGTTCTTGCCCGGACTATAGAGTTGTACGGACCATGAAAAATGAACCAATAATCCTCTCAAAAAAGTTATTGAAGATCCTCCAGTATTTGAATGCAGTCCCATATCCCGTATCACAGAACTCTACAGATGAACTTGGAGTTACGCTTTTAAAAGTCAGAACATAACAAATGCACGATAGCCTTGGAATAAGCGTTGGCAACAATATTGGATTTCGAGTCCTTGGTCAGCAGCCTCGTAAACAGAGGGTCTGCGCTTCATATTTCTGGCATGCAGAGGTTTCTTGCAAGTATTTTTACCACAAGAGGATAAATAAAGTGCTTATGGGGTAGAAAAATGAAGGAGATGGCTTTTATTATAAAACCAACTTTGCTCATCAGTGTTTAGTGGGAAAAAGTTGATTAACTTAAGAGGCAATGAAATTGAATGATGGATACAGGATGGATCACACAACCTAGACCAGAGAGTAAGGCTTAGGAGGCAGGCAGGAGCCAGAGAGGGGTGGATAAGAGTTACAGCCAGGTCACAGTGTAAGAGGAGATGAGTTGACACCCCGTCCAGAACCAGCACGGTATGAACTGCTGCAACTAGACAGAGAGGTTACTTCTATCTCTACAACAATTATTTACAAATAATTGCCTGCTCCTTTGAATCACCCTCTTCAGATTCAAACTCCTGGTTAAAAATGCTTATGTTCTGGCGGCCAACAGTGAGGGTGGGAAGTGTGCAGACATTTTTGGCTTCTGCACTAGCAGGTAATTGTGTTAAAAAAAAAAAAAGCCAAGAAAAAAAAAAAAAGGTCTTCAAATATCATGTACCAAAAAGCTAAAATGGAGAGAGCAAAGGTCCAAGTAGCCGAGAGACTGCATTATCTAAAAGCCTTCCTAGAGGGCCCCAGTCCCTACTCTGTTTCCTACACTGCGATTCCCTCCATGGGACCTACCTTACGGTGTCTACAGTGACATTCTGTGGGTCTGTTTCTTTGATGAAGTGAGTCAAGAGGTACCTGTAGGCCACATCGTGCACAGTAGAGAGCACATGTACTGGTAAAGACAATGTATGAATTTGAGAAAGTCTCTCCATCCCACTGAATCACAGTTTGTTCATCAGTTTCCTGGTGATTCTCACACTTTACTGTTTCATATGGTTCAGTATGTGTGGAGTAACCACACAACACCAGAAACCTAATGTAACTGAGCGAGGAATGTTTCTGTTGTGATATGCCCAGTTTATTTTGAATTCTGTGGCTTGGTTTATGTCATATTCCCGTTCTCCTTAAACAAAGCTGGCTTCTGTTTCTGTTTCTTTGCCATGAGCTTACCCAGGCCAGAGGTACTGTACCTACCCCCAACCCCAATTTACTGTTGAAAATTCAACCATCTTTGAAGATGGCTTAATCACATCTCTTCCATGAAACTCCTTCTCTTACAAATACATTGATCAAGATCTTCCATTTGTTAGCTTTGTGTCTTATTCACGCCTCTGTCACAATAACCTTAACGCTTCTTTGTGCTCTATTTTTTCACATGCTTGCTCCCTGTCTGAGCTCTTTGAGGGCAGAAACTCCTTCTGACCTATTTCGAGGTCCTCACCACCTAGCTCAGGTCCCGGCTCAACGGCAGTCAGTAAATGTTCTCTGAGTCAATGTGAGGCTAGGAATGTCTCTGTCATCCGTGTCCAACATAGTGCTTGGCACCTAAGCAACCTCCAGGACTTGTCCTGAATTAAATGGGAAGAAGCTCTGCATAGCTGAGCCAATGCCATCCTCATCTTCTTCTTTTTTTTTTTTTTGCATAGAACATGCACAGGTGTTTCCAGCCACTCCTTTCTCTAGCTGGCTATAATATCTGTTTACCTATCATGTCTTCATAAACTCATATATTTCTTGAAAACAGAGAATACATTCTAAGCCACGGCTCCACCCTGAAGCCCAGAACATCCTGTGGGGTTGCTGTACATGATAACAGAATCTACTTTGATAACTGTATGAATTGGAGCATGATATGTATTCGCTCTCAGGGAAGTAAACATACATCACAGAAGAAATTAACATCTCTCCGCTGTGACCCTATAGTTCCTGCTTCGTGTTGTTGCAGGTGTAAAGGTTTGGCAGTTGCAAGGTATCACATTCTCATAAAATCTTTTTTTTAAACTAATACCAATGTCTTTATCATTATTGAGGTGCTAAAAAATACCTTTATAATGCCCACTTGCAAGAAAACACCATGCTAAGAATGAGAAATGGACATCTACAGCTTTTTGCAAACATGTTCAACATATTTAAACAGACCTGTACAGTAATGGGGTTGTGAAGTTTTGTTATTTTTCTTATCAAGTTCACATCCTAAAAAAATAGTTTCCAATTAAAAGAAAAACATTTTCCCAATAGTATAGAGATAATATAACATTTTTATACACCCTGAGAAATTTTCAACAAAAGAAAGCTAAAAAGAAATCACTGGCACAATAATAATTTTTAGAAATTACTTGAGCTCACATTGTTAAGCACCTACAGAGAAGAATGAAGACATCTAATATAGTCATATCTCAAAGGGGGATATTCGTGTTTCACAAACAAGTAGTTCATTTAGAATTGATCCAAAATCATTGAATATCCATCATATTTGATGTTTCAATTGTTCCCTTAAAATACAAATTGGAAAATAGAATAATTCTCTGACGTTAGTTCCCCTCTGCTGTTATTGGGTGACATTTCAAATTATATATTTGTCACTCTTTTTCATGCCTTTTGTAGCACAAGTAGATTGAAGAAAGTAAAGAGAATATATTTTAAATCTTAGATAGTCTCTTTGAGAGGACTTTTGTAATATGTGTCATTGCATTTTAATTTGTAGTAATAGCAGTTATGAATAGAACTTTTCCAAATGCATAGAAAATACATTTTCCATTCTGACTCCATCTCTCTCTCTCTCTCTTTCTCTTCCCTCCTCCCCACACAGTCATTTCCCAGGTTGTCAAAAGATGGATGGTCTCCAGAGCTAGTTTGTCATAAAAGGTAAGATCAAACCAATAGAAAAGAAATACAATGAGCTTGTGCACTGAGCCAGGCAGTGCAAGAGTCAGTGGCAGTTTCTCCAAAGTAATCTGACAGGCTTCATTTGTCTCCTTGTTGAGCTAGTCATGGTGTCACCTGTCATGACTTCCCACCACGCTCCTGCCTTGCTCCTCCCACCTCTGCTCCAGGTGCTACCTGCCCAGGGCACCACAGAGGCCAAAGCGCATCTAGAGAAGTTCCCAAACGAATTTGACTTTTAGGAGTTTCTAAAAAGGAATGCTTCTCCGCTCATCTCTCTGCCAAAGAACTGTCACTTTCTTGGAAAGTTAAATTTGTCACAAGGAAAGAAAATTTCACCATGGCCTCTTTAAATAAGTTAGGAAGTAGAATCTTCTCCCCGATGCTTTTTCCATAGCAAGCAATTGTATCAATCATTTTATTCTGTGAAATAACAATTTATTATCCATGCAGGAGGCCTCAGATTCAATCTGCATAGTGTTCTGAGTGTCGCATCAGATACTGAGAACTGTCATCAGTCTTTATCAGGGTAATCACTCTGCTCTTGTCATCAGTTTTTAATAATAAAAGTATTTATTACCTCAATAATTATTTATGACAAGAAGTCTACCATTGGCATCATGAGTAAATATTGATAAATTGCCTGGTTAAAAAACTGATACTGTTTAAGTGGCTTGGAGAATATGGACGTGAGAGTGGTATTATTACAAAGGGTTATGACAAAGCACTGTGAAATGTTTGGCTGCTATTGAAAAAATTGTATTTGCCCAACAGGAATCCCATGCAAAATAAAGTGAGAAATCTGATTCGTAAAAGCACAAAGATTCAGCATGACAGATTGAAGAACAAATATTGAACCATCAAAAATACATACATAATTTTCAGGCATCTCACCTAGATGCCAAATTAAACTAAATGAGTTGGACTCAGTTGAAGGCATTGCATACATTATATTTATATATATATAAATCAGAGATTTGGGAACTATGTTAAAAACATTTTTTAAAGTTGAGATCAGTTCCCAAGAGCCATGGATTTTTCTTTAAAAAATGCCTTCTATGACAGGCTAGAAACACGAATTGAAAATGTGAGTCTGAAATAGTATTAAGTCTCATCCTCAGATGAGCTGGTAGGAACACATGGATATAATCTCCACTTATAGAGACTATTTCCCTTGGGCCAATTTTCTGGAAATCACAGAAGACTCCAACTATGACTAACAGTTGCCTGGTCAGTGATGCTGGATAATACAATATCCAACTTAGAAGCCAGAGTGGCACCGATGCCACTTCCATGGGGTGGTACAGACCCGGCAGCCATCCCCACTGTGTGGCACAGTGGGTGCAAAGGAAAATAGCAGCCAGCAGAGAAGTAACTAGGAGTACCTAAGAGATACTATGTATTTTTAAATGCAGGTAAAACTAAAGCCCACTATGGGAACTTACTGGACAGAAATTCTAGATTCCATATGAACCACATGCAAGCTAGGCTGCTGGCGTTGAATGAATACAGAGGAATGCAGCTCCATGAGTGTGAGAAGATCTCAGGGAGAGTTGCCCCAAAAGCAGGATGTGAAACACGGATGTGCATGCAAATAGTGACTCTGGGAGGTGATTCTAGGTAGCACCAGGAAGGAAATGGGGAAGTGAGACAGGGAGAGGAAGGAAGCCATCGGTAAAGGGAATGTGATTGAACTGGTCACTTCTGTGGTGAACTGAGGTTTATTCCCACTGGAGAACTCTAGGGGAGCAGTCTAGAGCAGTTCCCAGTTCTTCCAACTGGGAGGAAAAGAGGCCGGGCTGCTTTTCCACTAAATCCCAGCCACATGTGTGGAGTACCAACAGTTTCTTTTACAATGGGGCAATTGAAAATGACAAAATTGGGTTTTTCCCAAGAGTTTGGTGGGATCAAGAAACAGGCCCATGCAAATAAGAGGGGGTGGTGAAGAAAACAATGAAGAGACTTATGATGGATGGAGCTTTCTCTTGAGTGCTTTAGAAGGAAATAACGTAGTTCAAATACACATGAAATCAGTTAAATGTATGCAGGGAGAATTGTGAAAGAGCCAGCAACCCAACCTGACTATCCTCAGGGAATTCGGAACGTGGTTAAGCAATCAGGTTAAGGCATCAGCCTGCCTGGTTTGAATCCCAGTACCAAGACTTGATTTCCGTAACCTTGGGGAAGATATCACTTCTCATGTAGACTATGGAGAGGATTAAATGAAATTTGAGAAAACAATTAACACAGTATCTGGTCCCAATCGGGTCCTCAGTGATGTTAGCTGTTATTAGTGTTATTATTACTATACACATCCTGGGAAATCCCAACTTGGACCCAGGACAGACATTACCAGTTAGGGACATTGTCTGATCTCTGAGGTTTTCTGGATGTTTACCGGCATGCTGGGCTGTTTGTAGAACTAATGTGCAAGAGAGAGCCAGTGAATTCTGCAGACCCCTGTTGATATTTGGGGCAGACAGGAGAAGGGTAGAGTGGGAAAAAATTTGAAAGCCAGAATGATTGAGTTAATTAGCAGAGGCATTCGATGGACTATATGAGGCTGAATTGATTTTAAAAATTTAGATGAGAAAAAATTAATCCTAGTTTTATATGTAGTTACTTCAACTTCACTGTTTTTTTGTTTTGGTCCCCCATGCACCCAATGGGTGTTACATAAGGCACTGGGGTTATAGAAAACAAATTTTCTGTCTTCAGAAAACGTACATTCTAGTAGTTTAAGACAGACCATGAAGAGTGATTAGAAGAACAATAATAGTAAGACAAAGTACTGAGAGGCACAGAACAAAGTCATTCAATCAAATCCAGGGGAACAGGCAGGCATCTTAGTGCTATTTTGTATTAATGCTATTCAGCACCTACACAGACACTATTGTAGGTCATGGAATATATTGATGATGAGAAAAAATATTAAATTGCAGATGCAATAAATGACACGAAGAGAAGATCATTCTAGAAAAAGAGTGTCATTGTTGAAATCTCTGTGGGGTTGGGTACTGAGGGGGAAAAGGATTTATAGGCAAAGTCAATGAGAAGAGTGGCTGGAGCAGAGGACAGAGTGTGTGCAAACACCCTGCAGCAGAAGGAAGTGAGGCAGGCCCTGGACCTTCAAAGGAAGCCCATTGCAGCTGGAACATGGAGAGCAAGGCATGAGCACAGCACATGAAGAAGGTTGGCCAAGAGCAGACCACTAAGGTCCTTGAAGGCCAAGTTCAGCCTTCAGGTTTTACCCTGAGAGCAATGCAACATGCCTGGAGGTTTTGAAGCTGAGGGTACGTGACAGCATCTGCTTTTGGAAACAGAGCACTCTGGTTCTAGTTCAGAGATTACTTCAGCAGAGGCAGAGGGAAAAACCCAGTATTAAATGGTGGCGATCCTTCACGTGAAGGTGGATGGAAGTGAAGTTTGGCTTGAAAGTACAATGGGGAAGCGGAGTGAAAAGATCAGTGGAAGCAGGGTAGGCAGAAGTAACCAGGCTAGCCGGGTGAGTGTGGCCACTCAGAAATGCAAACATAGCCCCTCGCTGCTGGGGCATTGAGCACAAAGGAGAGCACCGTGGGAGAGGAGGGCCCGCCAAATTCTGGAGGGCTCACCGACAATATTTCAGGGACACAGCCCATTATTCTAAGTACTATCAAATGACTTTAAGTAAAAATTTTTAAAGATCACTGGGTGAAGGAGCAAAGGGAAAAACAACAGATGATGAGACCACTCCTCCATGAAAAACTGCCCTTGCCATTTTCATACGTCACCAGGCCTTTCGGAAAATGCTATCGGACCAGCATTCAACAACCCATCTGACGTCATAGCGCCTGACCCAGAGCGACTGCTGTTGATAAGAATATTTGTCAGGTTCACGTTGACTGATGTAGATCTGAGGCTGACCAAAGTGGTCTTGCCAGCTCCTTCCAGTTCACTCAATTCACCCACCTTGAGCTCCTCCGTGCCCTGGCCACGCGATCAACTCGAGCTGGTCAAGAGTGAGCGCGAGGCTGGAGCTTAGTTCTCTCAGGGTCAGAGCTCCCATTCTGAATAAGAATTTTCAATCATGCAGACCGAATGTAGTCACTGAAGGCACTTCAAAACAATCAGAGAATCAGCCGTCTGTACAGAAACCATAGTATTCTGCATTGTCTCTTGAACTTTTCCCATGGTCCACCTGTATTTTCGTGTTTGTTGGGTGAGTTGGCTGTTTCTTTCGAGTGGGGCTTTCCTGCTTCTCTGTCCCCATTGCCCATGAGACTCTGATTTCAGACTCTGGGAATGGCTTGGGTGTCTGTGTTAAAATAAAACTCCCCAGATGACAGTGGCACACAGATAGGGTTGCCAGCCTCGCCCGCTATACATTAAGCATTTAATTAAATTGAAACAACATGAGGGAAGGTATCTTAGCAGTTTGTTCATTCAACCAGCGTGGATTAAGCATCTGTTCTCTTGCTATCTGTAGCCATGACAGTGGGTGAGATGAACCAGAAATAATTTGTATGTGAAAAAGAGAAGAAAGCTGAATGCAAAACCCCGAGGAAGATATGCCTTTGAGAGTGGACAAAGGAGGGGATGGAGGAGAGTGAATCAGTCAAATACTTTATAATAATTACAGTGCTTTAATAAATTCTTATTTCCACTTTTGTCATGATTCAGCCAGTCTCTTCATAAACATTGTGAAGTGGGACCTAATTTACATATTGTGCCAATTATCTGTATTTATGGATAACCACTCGGAGGTTTTCCCCCATTACCCCGAATAATTGAGAATTGGTTATAGAAGCAGTTTCCCTTCCCTGCTGAATAAATGTGCTGTATTTATATTATCCATTACCAGGTGGCAGACGTAATGTTCAGCGATGTGTGTTACTTATCTGAAACTTGAAACTCCTTTCAAGGTTCAAGCTCACCGGTTAATAGAAGATAATCTGTATGGAGCATAAATTTCAAGGAGATGTCTACAATATATCTTTCATGAGTCTCTCATTTGCCGAGATAGCTCTTGCTGGAGTTGACTTTATTAGTAGTAACCATTTGCACTAGGATGCCTGTGACAAAGATAAAGCTTTTACATTATATGAATTATATTGGACATATTCTATTTTCTTCACATTCATTTGTTTACTAACAGACCTTAAGATAGAAAGCTTTCAAATCATTTGGCAAAATATAATTAAGAATCACTCAGACATGTAATTTAATCAGAAGAATAGAAAATACATAGAGGTTATAAATGACTTCACAAATGACTTCAGAATTCTTATTCATACTAATTCTTTTATGATGGAGATTAGGGAAGTGAGTTAGATGGATTTTAGAGGTTTGGTTTCCATAGCATTTCAATTAATTAAAATAAAATCCATGTGGTTCAGCTAAGTATACAAAGAAAACAATTATAATTTAATCTATTTAATGTCCAAGCCTCTAAATTGTCTTAGTATTTTGAACATATGCAGATTTCACACTGAGGTGATAATAACATTAGTGGATATGGCATATCACTTGCAAGACTATGTTTTAATATTGCCTTTCCTCTCCAAAATCTCATTGTAAATGGCTCTTCTATTACGTAGAGTTTTGGATTGTGGACATTCTTGTTTCTTTGTCATTCTTTCAAAGCATAAGAAACCACAGATCACTTTATACTAGCTCTGATTCTGCTTTTCAGAGAAAGGGAAACTATATCCCTGTTTTCTCCTATGATAGAAAATGGCTTTTAAAATCCAGTTCTTCTCTGTTAAGTCAATCAAATGTGGTCACTGGAGCAGAAAAAAATAGACAAATAGTTCAAATTTGTATTGGAGGCACTAAATATGTAATCGGAGGACAAACAATATCTTGAGAAACCGAAGCTCCGGTGATAGGCTGTGAGTATAGTGATGGGAAACCTCCAGCAAACATTTCAGAATCTATCAGCTCAGCCTCAATCAAACATATCCCTACCATCTGTCTCCACAGTTTATGGATGCAGTCCAGTGTGACAAAGGGAACCATCTAGGCACCCAGTGCTCAATATGACCCGCATTTTTGTTTGAAGAGATTCTGCAATGATTCCATTGCAATTCACTGTGGTTTGAAGGAGGTTTGGATTCTTTGATGACATATGTCTCTTCCCTTATTTTATTGCTGCTAAAGCATTTGTCTGTCTCTACGTGCTAGATGTATGGGAACACAATGAATTTTTTTTTCTTGGGAGGCCAATAGTCTTAAGTTATATCCTAAGCTTTAATATCTACCAGTCATGATATCTTGGTAAATTAATATTTGTAACTTCACTGGGTCATTCTTCGTCATTGGTAAAATCTAGAAAACAACTAGTAGCTAGTGCTTAAGAGACCTTGGAGCATACAGGCTAAGAGAACTCTGCATTTATACTTCATTCTCGAACTCTTCCATCTTCTATGTAAATTTTTTTAATATATTGATTTTTAGAGAAAGAAAGAGAAATATTGATTTGTTGTTCCACCTAGTTATGCGCTCACTGGTGAATACTCGTATTAGTCTGGACCAGGAATCACACGTGCACTCCTTGGCACATCAGGACGAGGCTCTAACCAACTAGGGCACCCTTGCCCTTTAAATCTGCTATTTAAAGGCTGTGTGACTTTTGATGAGTATCTGAAACTCTCCCTAGTTTCTTTCTCATCTGTAAATTAGGATTATAAAAAAAAAAACAAAAAACTACCTTCTTCAGTTGTGATGAGGATTCAGTAGTCACTATATATAGCATGCCTAAAAAATGTCTAGAGCATAACAGTTTATTTAGTTAAGTGTTTCAGAACATCAAGACTTTAGTGAGATAGTAATGCTTTACACAATACTTGGCTAATAGAAGTTTACCAATTCTTCTCCCTTGAAAATACCAAGTTTGTCGTTTGCAACTTTGCAATTACAGAAGTTAGGAAAATATTTTGCAACAAGATGTGTATAATAAATAAACGATCAATATAAATAAATAAATCTAAAAATGTTTTAAAAGTTTATCTGCAAGTCAATATAACATCTAACTTGAAGGCTTACAGAGAAACTACCCAATATACTGTGTTTAGCTATTTGTCTCTGTCACTCTATTGAAACCTCCCTTGCTTAAATTGATTAGTTTCTGAACATCCTACAAAATCTAGGTTCATTTTATTTCCTAAACATGATATTCAGATAAATGCAATATATTATAATGGCAAGTAAAACAGTAAACTCAATCATCTAGTTAATAACACAGAGTTCAAATAAATGCATACACCATCTATGCATCAAGCAAAGCAGTTGACACAAAG
>VMDR010017703.1:0-19834 GCA_007922815.1 Macrotus californicus
AGGGGGAAAAGGTACAAGGAATAAGAAGCATAAATGGTAGGTAGAAGATAGACAGGGGTAGGTTAAGAATAGTATAGGAAATGTAGAAGCCAAAGAACTCATATATATGACCCACAGACATAAACTAAAGAGGGGGAGTGTGGGGGGAAGGGGTGTGCAGGGAGGGGGGTGGGGGGAGGAGATGGGACAACTGTAATAGTATAATCAATAAAATATATTTAAAAAAAAAGAATAGAATTCCTCTATTTCTCTGTATATATAGTGATACATATTTATACAATGTGGCTGATATTGACTTTGTTCTTTCTAACAGAATCCCCGGTTCTTCCTTGCAGCTGGGTGTAGACTCTTATGTAATTTCTTTCATGTGGGATTTCATTAAAGTATTGCATGAAACTTTTGAAAATGTCTTTCTTTGTCCATTTCTCCTTATTGCTGATCAGACCTCAGATGTGATGTCTGGAGCCCAAGCTCCCATGTTGTGCTGTGAAGGGGAAGCCTATGTGGGATGGCAGAGGAGCAGGACAGAGGACACGGACACCACAGAGTGCTGTGTTAGCTCTCGGCTGCTTATCTCTCCACTTGGTGTGTGTGAGAGAGATAAACTCTGTCTTGTTCAAAGTGCTCTGTGTGTTCTCTAACATGCAGAAAAACCCACTTCTAATGACAAATGGATATTTCAAGAATTTGATCACCAAAGAGTTGATACTTTGTAGCCAGTCTGACCTCTAAAACAGACATTTCCAAAATGAGTATGTACCACGGTATGTGCAAGATACATTGGGATATAGGAGGAAAATATCAGAATGTGTAAAAATATAATAATGATGTAAGAAAGAAAGAAGTTAAGAAGTAGTCACATTTAATAGTGGACTGACTGCAGTACCTTGACTCTGCCTGTGCATTGAACAGTCATGCACCCTGAGTGAAATTCTACAGTGTGGAAGGATCGGTGGTCACGGTCTTGATTCTTGGCCTGTTTTTAGCATGTTGCAATGTTTGGCACGTTACTCGTGCTAGTTAGGGAGAGTTACAGATTATATCCCATAGGTTTAATTAAACCAGCCTTCACCAAATGGCTAAACGACTTAATATTTCAGGAATGAGACTGTAGATTGAAGACAAGCCAAACACAAATGTATAGCAAGGAAACAGCAGAGCAGACACTTTCCTCTTTCATCTTTTCCGTGTTCTTTTTAACTATGGTCTGGCCTGAGGCCCAGGGTGAAAGGAAATACAGAAACTAGAGATAGTAGAAATATATAATATTATCCAATGAAATATGATAATTCTTTTTAAAATATATCTTATTGATTATGCTATTATAACTGTCCCAATTTTTCTCCCTTTGTCCCCTCTACCTGGTATCCCCTATTCCCTCCAGCAATCCCTCCACCCTCTTAGTTCATATCTATGGGTCATGCATATAAGTTCTGTGGCTACTCCATTTCCTATACTGTTCTAATATCCCCGTCTATTTTGTACCTACCAACTTGTACTTCTTAGTCCTGTACCTTTTTCTTCATTCTTCCCCTTTCCCCTCTCAGCTGATAACCCTCCAAATGATCTCCGTATCAATGATTCTGTTTCTGTTCTGCTTGTTTGCTTAGTTTGTTTTTTAAATTCAATTGTTGATAGTTGTGATTTTATTGTCATTCTAATGTGCATAGTTTTGAACTTCTTGTTGTTAAATAAATCCCTGTAACATTTCATGTCATAATGGCTTGGTGATGAACTCCTTTAGCTTCACCTTGTATGGGAAGCACTTTATCTGTCCTTCCATTCTAAATGATAGCTTTGCTGGGTGGAGTAATCTAGGTTGTAGGTCTCTGCTTTTCTTCACTTTGAATACTTCTTGCCAGTCCCTTCTAGCCTTCAAAATTGCTTTTGAGAAATCAGCTGACAGTCTTACAGGAACTCCTTTGTAGGTAACTGTCTGCTTTTCTCTTGCTGCTTTTAAGATTCTCTCTTTATCTTTAACCTTTGGCATTTTAATCATGATGTGTCTTGGTGTGGTCCCTTTGCACTCTGTGGGACTCTGTGTGATTTCTGGACTTGTATGTCTATTTCCTTCACCAAATTAGGGAAGCTTTCTTTCATTATTTTTTCAAATAAGTTTTCAATTTCTTGCCCTTCTCCTTCTGGCACCTCTATGATTTGAATGTTGGTACATTTGAAGTTGTCCCAGAGACTCCTTACCCTATTCTCCTTGTTTGTTTTTGTGGGTTTTTTTTGGTATCTTTTTTTCTTCTTTCTGTTCTGATTGAATGTTTTTTTTTCCCTTATGTTCCAAACCATTGATTTCATTCTTGGCTTTATCCACTACATTATTGGTTCCCTGTAAATTTTTCTTTATTTCACTTAGTGTAAACTTTATTTCTGTCTGGGTCTTTTTTATACTGTTGAAGTACCCAATGAGTTCCTTGAGCATCCTAATAACCAGTGTTTTGAATTCTGCATCTGATAGATTGCTTATCTCCATTTTGTTTAGTTCTTTTTCTGGAGTTTTGTTCTGTTCTTTCATTTGAGCTATATTTCTTTGTCTCCTCATTTTGGCAGCCTCTCTGTGTTTGTTTCTGTGTTTAGGTAGAGCTGCTGTGACTTCCTGTTTTAGTAGCAGGCCTATTGTAGAAAAGCACACTGATAAGTTGGATGGGGTGGAGCATTAGGTAATTACCAGGGTGGGGCAACCCATGTGAACCAGGTTGATAGAGTCTCAGATATTGTGTAGCTTCTCTGTGGCTGTGTGTGGGCCAGGGTTCAGAAAAGGGACAATGGCCACTGCCTGGCCTCTGGGGTTCTGTCTGAGGGGAAACTGTTCCTGGGCACTTGCCCTGATTCCAGACACTTCAATTTTTCCTGTGTGCCACTGGTGCCCTTCCAGCTGCTGCCCCGGTCCTGAAGCCCAGAGGAACTGTGTCTGCCTAAGTCCTAAGTCTGTTGCAGGCTCTTTAAGAGAAGACTCCTGAGAATCCTACAGTTTCTTCCACTGGCCCAATACCCACTGGTTTCTACCACCAGACACTATGGAGACTTATCTTCCTGGCACTGGAACCCTGGGCTGGGTTGTCTGGTGTGGGGCTTGGACCCCTCGCTCCTGAGGTATCCCTCCCAATTTTTATTCACCACATGTGGGTATGGGACTGCCCAGTCTGCATCTCTGTGTCTCCACGTCTCCGTGTCTCTGCCCCTCCTACTGGTCAGGATGATTGTGACTTCCTTAATTCCTTGGTTGTTGGACTTCCATACAGCTCAATTTTCTGACTATTCTGGGTGATAGTTGTTTTGTAGTTTAGTTGTAATTTTTGCTCTGGTTGTATGAGGAGGCAAGCTGTGTTTACTTATGACTCCATCTTAATAAGAAATCACATAATTCTTAAACATTCTTTCCTGGATCAAGCCCACATTCTGACATTGGGCAGTTAAGTCACTTCATTGGCTATGTGGGATCATTTTTTGTCAGGACAATATTTTCTGATATTAAAACTGACAAATTGCCCTGGCTGGTGTGGCTCAGTGGATTGAGCGCCAGCCTGTGAACCAAAGGGTTGCAGGTTCGATTCCCAGTCAGGGCACATGCCTGGGTTGTGGGCCAGGTCCCCAGTAGGGGGCATGAGAGAGGCAACCACAGATTTATGCGTTTCACCCTCTCCCCTCCTTTCCCCTCTGTCTAAAAATAAATAAAATAAAAAAAAACCCAATAAATTTAGGCCGAATGCTACTCTCAAACTGTCTGAAAAATATAGCTAGTCTTTTAATCAAGAGCTAAAATGATAGGCAATACATCTTTATTTATGTTACCATGACAATAATTTCTTGGTACAAATTTCTTCCAGTCTAAAGCTAAGAATAAACATCAATGAAATTTCAGAAGATTTGGATATGACTAAGAGTAAAGGCTAGGAGTGTCTATTGTTATGCTGGGGCATGGTAAAATTTTATTTTCCAGAAAGGCTGAACATACATTATTTCTCCCTGTACCCCCACCCCCCCCACCCAGAATGAGATACAAAGTAGAATCCAAGGCTCAAGACATTTAGAGTGATGCACAGTGAAATCAATGTGGATGAATTTTTCATCACCTTTCCAACCTTCCTGTGTCATTTCTTATATTGACTAAGTGAAGATGCTCACCCTGCTCCTTATTTCATGTTTCAGGGTTTGTGTGTTTGGCTACCTCATTGCTCACTTTTACAGGTTCATTCTCAGGAACAATAGACTCAAGGTATTCTAAGCCTGAATGGAATCTGAATCACAAGGGTGGAGTGTGGCTGTTGGGATATGAGTATAAATTTAATCACAAGAGCATAGGAGGTGAAAATGGTCACAGTGGTGGCATGTGGAGATGGCAGGGGGATGAGTGAGGAGATGCAGTTGTCTTAGTTTTGGTATTATAGAGGACAACTAGGACTGTGGTGAGTTTGTGGTCGAATTTCAGATCTCCTATATGACAGGTAACAGAAGTACCACAGCATTATGAGGATGGCAGAAATGTAGAGCTGAACAATGTTGCAGAAACTTTTTCTGTTCAGGATGCTCTATCTAAATCAGTTGAAAATGCCCAGCAAATGAAGAGACAGACAAATGGAGAATCCACTGGTATTTTGTAAGAATGAGGAGAAACCATGTAGGCTGTTGTAGTTTAAAATTCATGATGAGCTCTATCTTTAATAGCTTGATTGAGATATAATCATATTTCATATGACTCACCCATTTAAAGAGTTCAACTCAATGGCTTTTAGTTTATTCACAGAGTTGTGCATCCATCACCACAAATCAATTTTAGAATATTTTCATTAACCCAAAAGAAACACCATGCCTCTTAACTATGCCCTTCTATCCCTCCATCTCCATAAGCACTAGGCAACCACTGATTTACCTTCTGTCTCTATAGATTTGCTTAATCTGGACATTTCACATAAATGGGAACAAATAATATGTGGTTCAATGTGACTGGCTTCTTTCACTTAGGATAATGTTTCAAGGTTCATCCCTGTTGTGGTAAATATTGATATTTCATTTCTTTTTATTGCTGGATACTATTCCATCATAAGGGTATAGTGCACTTTACTCGTCAGTTGATTAGCTTTTGAGTTGTTTCTACTTTCTGACTATTATGAATGATGCTGTTATGAAAATTCATGTACAAGTTTTTGTGTGGACATGTATTTTCATTTCATTTGGACATATACCTGGGAGTGGATAATATGGTAACTCTATTTTTACACTTTAAAGAACTTCCAGATTGTTTGCTCAAGTGACTGTACTATTTTACATCCCCATCAGCAATGTTTGAGTGTTCCAATTTCTCTTCAACCTTGCCAACACTGTATTATTTGACTTTTTGGTTATAACCATTCTAGTGGGTATGAAGTAGTATCTCACTGTGGTTCTGATTTACCATTCTCTGATAACTAAAGGTGTCAAAAATCTTTTCATGTGCTTATTGGCCATTTGCATCTCTTCTTTGGATAAATGTTTAGGGTTATTTTGCTTTTTTATTATTGAGTTATAAGAGTTCTTTGTATATTTTTGATAGAAGTCCCTTATCAAATATATGATTTACAAAAAATTTTGTCCCATTCTTTGGATTATCTTTTCATTTTCTTGATGGGCTCCTTTGAAGATTGATTTCTATTTAAGAACATATTTTGGGAGATATCTGAGCCTGAGCTTCCCTGAAAGCAAAGTTTGAGACAAAGTTTATAAACAGGTGATTTATTTGGAATTGATCTCAGGTAAAAGGATTGAGGGACAGGAGGAAAAGACCAAAAGATAAAGTGTAATTGAAGCAGCCACTGGTATGGGTGACTGGTATTTGATCTTTACTGAGACTTCCTGAGAAGCCTTATAAAATATGTTTAGGACCTGTCTATCCATGAGACAAAAGAGGGTAGTATTTATCTATCAGTTCCCATTCACACATTTGTCAAGGGTGGTTTTAAGGGCATTAACTTTTGGGATATCAAGCTGGTTTCTGATGGCATCCCATGCTACATATTGGAGGAGGCCTGGGGTGGGAAGCAGGTTGTGTATCTTGGACCACAGGTGAGAAACTGTCCGGTGGCACCTGCACTAGGCTGGTTGAACCTCCATTGAATTTGTCATTGCAGTCGGGGCTTGAGTAAGAGGTGGATCAAGAAGATCTGAAATGATGTACATGTGCTGTCTATTCTAATAGGTAATGAAAATACTATAAATTCATGAAAAAGGCAGCACCCCCATGATGAAGAAAATATTCAAAAAATCCATTATGATTAAGATGAGGTAAACTAGCATTGTAGATAACTTCTGGTGATAATATGGTTCATTGGAATAATAATGAACTGTTAAGTATTTTTATTTTTATTATTTTTTAAATTTTTACCCAAGGATATATTTTTATTGATTTTATAGAGAAATCAATAAAAAGGAGGAGAAAGAGAGAGAGACACACACACACACACACACATCAATCAGTTGCCCCCTGTATGTGCCCCAACTGGGGAATTGAACCCACAACCTTTTGGTGCACAGGATGATGCTCCTACCAATTGAACCACCTAGCAAGGGCAACAATAGGGATTTTTAAAAATACCTAAACTAATCATTTAATCTTCACAACTCTCAGAAGTAGTTGTTATTAGTTCCTTTCTTAAAATGAAGTAGGGGCTCAGAGATGATTAAATCACTTGCTAAAGGCCAATGGTGAATTTTGTTGCTGCTCAATTCTTAGTCAAAGCTTGGAGAGAGAAATATTGATTCTGCCCTGTCTGAGGTAAAGGCACTCTACCCATCCCTCCAGTCTGTGAGTCACAGGGGGTGTGCAGGCGGAGCTGGTGACTCAGGTGGGCAAAGAGGGGACAGTGGTTAACGGGATTGCTGCTCTTCAGCTCCCAATGGCCTCCTTATGTGGGCATGCCGGTCCAGGGGGCTAGATCTACTAAATAAAAACAAGCACACACTGAAATTGGGCCTTATTTGAAATCTCCCAATTTAAATGTGGGAAATAATAAATTTTGGAATGCCCACATGGACTAATGAAAATATATCTAGGGGCTGGATGTGGCCAGTTCTGCCCGTTTGTGACTTCCACTCCACATACCTCAGGCCTCCATCGGAGGACTGCCCCTAACACATCGTTTAGTCTCTTCTGTGGAACTGGTTTTACAACATTGTGCTTTTGGAACTTTGCGCTTTTGGCTTCATCGAGGGACGCCAGATACACGATAAGGAGCTCATTCTTGCGTTTATTCTAAGGCTATTTGAAGGACATTGTTCACTGCACTCGTTCTCATGATAAAACTCCAACAGGAAAAATGTCTCTCTGCACTCAGTGCCAGAGAGAAAAACCATTTTCATCTTATGGACTCTGTAAATCATGTAACGGAGCATACTTCTTCAGTTGTCTTGTCTTCTAGAAGGTTCATAACCAAATGTGTGGTCTATAATAACAAAATATTAAGGTAATAATGGCACCTTACTTGGGTGCTGATCTTACAGTGATTTTTAAATTTCATTTCTTGCTTTTATTTTATCTTTGCTGCACTCCACTTGAAAATAATCTTGTACTGAATGCATTTTAAAGCGGCCACACACACACAACAAGGTACAAATGATATCTTTAGTAGAGGTTAGCATCCAAATTTAAACTCAGAGTGTTAATTCTAAGTCCAGTCTTCTCTCCTTTATAACACAATTTACTCAAATTTTCAGTCTCTGAAACTAAAGGTATTTTGGTTGGAAGGAATGTGTGATTCATTATTTCTTTTCCAAAAGCATGTTTCTCGGTGTACATATGTGTATATGTGTGTGTGTGCATGTGCACACATGGAGCTCCGTGAAGTTTAAAAAAGGGTCAAGGAGTTGTTTGTAATTGATAACTCCTTTACACAGTCACATCAGGGATGCAAAGATTTTTGATTCTGTGCTTAATGAAAATGAACATTGTCCTTTTCTTAATTTCAGCTGAAATAAAGCCGAGTGGTTGATCTGCTCACTTGCTGTCCTGTGGGGTCACGAACGAAGTGTGCTGAGGCGCTCCTTCAGTCCTAAAGTTTTTGAAAACTCATGTGGCTTCAAAGAAGCACCAACATTGTTCCTGCCTAGCCCATTATTGTATTATTAACTTACCATCCCCAAACCCATTTGATTTCTTATTCCCCTTTACCTTTGGGCATTTAATTATACCTAAACCTATAGGGCTATGAAAGCTTTCCAAAGGTCATTAGTTTAGCCTTCTGCTACCAAGGAAGACTGCACTTCTCACATTTCCAGAACAGTAGATTTTATAACCTCCTTTGGAAACACCTTTTGGCATTTAATCAGTTCTTGCCTTCTACTTAAGCTTCATCCCTTCAGGTGTATCTTGAGCACAGTTTTTTCTAAGCGAGAAAGAAAAAGAATTAACTATCTATAGCAGTGTCTCTAAAACCCTGTATCAAAATAAACCAAGGTGCTTTCTAAAATGCAGATTCCCAGGGCACCAGCCTCAGAGGGATAGATTAGAATTTTGGGTAGGATCAAGGATTCGATACTGTTCTTAAGCACTGGAGATGGGTTGCTTTTCCATACTTCAAGAAGTACTATTTTATACCTTTGACCAGTGAGCCTGGACTTTGGAATGAAGTTTGTTAAATATATTGCCTAGCCATCTTCCCAGAGAACCAGATTTTATAGACCAGACATTAGATTTTGGAATTCATAGAAACACTCTGGGTGAAGATGTTCACCAGCATTTGAGATCTCTTCTAACCTTCTAAATTTCAAGTAATTTAGTTTCTCTTCTAACAATCTGCTCGTTTATCTTTTTCAAGTCTATTACTAATGGGATCTCTTATTCCATTCTGTTGTCTACCTGGTTGTTATTTTTACTTGTGAAAATATATATTTTCTAATGTGTTGTGAAGATTATTGTCATCTATTGAATTTTAAATTATGATAACTCAATTTTTACATTCACAGAAGTTCTCTGTAATTATTAAAGCTCAGCGGGAGCTTTCTTCATAGTGTTTTCGTCTTTCATTAGAGTTGATTCTTTCAACTTCTTAACAATTCTAAAAGGTTTACTTTAAAGTCTTTTTTCAGCTCTTATAGTCCAACTTTACCTGTTTTTGGAGTCTACTCTGTCCCTCTTGGTACTTCCTTGCCTTCCAATTTTTGCTGCAAGTTCCTCTTCAGCTAGACTACTTTTTCCCCCTAGGAGTCCTGTGAGATCCTGGTTGTGAAAATATTCCGAGAGTCATTTTAGGGATCCTTCAACTATTTCCAGGGGTTGTGGAGAGGTCTCGTATAGCAATTTCCTGTCTTTGGGATGCCTTACCTGATAATTAGTGTAGACAGAGACTGCAGCGTAGTCCGCATGCCGGGGGCGTGATGTCTCATGAATTTATCTTATCTCCCCTTAGGACCCCGGACAGATGACAGACTTTCTTGCTCTTCCCCAGGTTTTTCTAATTCTTTTTTCATGGGAGCAAGAGCTCTTCAGCACTGGGCGTCACACAGAGGGCTCCATTTCAGCCCCTCTCCCTCCTGCCCAGGAGCTCAGTCTTCTGTTCTCTTGAGAGGTGAGCACTCCAGGCTCTTAGGTGCCTTCTCCAAGGAGTCTCAGCACTCATGAGACGAAACTGTCCAAGCCAAACTTAAAATGAGTAAGATTGTAACACTGGGAAATATGAGAAAAGAATAATAATGTGAACGTGGAGAAATTTCTCCCCATTCTTGAAGGAAAACATTGGAAAAATAGACTACAGTGATTTTTTTTCCAAATGAAAGCCCCTGGGTTTTTTGTGCATTTGTGCCCTTGCTTGAAGTAAAAGCTGATAAGGTCTGCATTTTCTTCTCTCACCTTCATTTCTTTTTATGTCAGAAGTTAATTATCCAGTCTATGTAATTATTACCAGCACCCAGAGTCTCAGGGCCTGCAAGAGGTTCAGAATTACATATGTGCTTTTTAGCAATTTACACAGTGTGGACTTTAAGCCAACTGGAGAAACACTGAAAGCCATTATCATCTGTCTGTAAAATGCCTTGCCTTGTGTTTGCTGCCCTCAGAACAGTGGGTTACAAGAAAGTCACAAAATACTGGTAAAATAATTAGGTGTGCTGTTCTGGGTATTTTGTATATACCCATTCTCTGTAAGTCCTTTGTGTGCTTTTTTTTTTTTTTTTCTTTTGAGAAGTCAGGCAAGTTTTTCTTTTGTTAGAAAGGCAATGACTATTCTATTCCGGCTGCCCATGCCCTTCAGAATATTTCTTTGCCATAATCTGCTCTTCTCGGCAGTTAATTTCGTTTTATTCCAAGTCCATGAGCGCCACATCCTTATTGGCTGGGACAGTCATTTCTGAATTAGATTAAGGTTTTTTTCCCCCCTAAAATGCCTTTCTTTACTTTGAGTCTAGGGATTAAGGGCCTGGATTTTCCCCAACATTTGACTTGCTTTGTTATTCTTTCTCCTTTTTTTCTCTACCCTGCTATAATGTTGGCATTTTCTTCCTTTCCCCCCAGTAGGTATTCATACTAGGAATCATCGAAGCCTTTGGAAATACCGTTTGTTTTTCGCCTTTTATGGTCTTTGGGAGAACGTTTCCATCTTTTATGTGAACTTTTATGTTTGGCCGTGAAGGAAAGCCTTTTAAATTATTGAAGTCTCTTGACAATGATACAAGATTACTCTGCATCTTTTCGCTAGGTAAAAAACAACTATACTCTGTGCCTTCTTAGAAAATAAACGGTATCACAAACCAGTCAATGAAGTGCCACAGGAAACCTCCAGTCCCTGAGTGACCGCAATAACGACAGGAGGCTGGGTGTTGCGGGTGTTGCCGCATTCCGACCTCGTGTTCCCAAGTGCACTCCGCGGCACAGTGGCTGCAGAGCCTAGGCCAAAGCACGCCCTTGTGTCACTGCCTGGGAAGGCACACAGAGGTCACAAAGAAACGCAGACGCCTCATGTTGTGGCCAGACCTAGGGTGAAATGAAACTGGCCACCGGACCCTGCAAAGTTCTTTGGTGTTCCTAAATGAACAGTTTTCCTTCAAGACCGTAAGCATCAGCATAGAGGGAGAGAACGGGGCCTCTGATCCAGAGCAGTAATGTAATGACCGGGCCTTCCCTTGCACCACACACTGACTGCCCTAGCAGTTTTGTGGGGTGCTGGGGCCTCACTGGGGAAGTATGTGAGGGAGGATGTGATGAGGCCGGCAGGCAGAGCCTCACGGCTCCCCGGGCTGCCTGCACTGAAGTGCTGATTTAATTCAAGGGCGTGCTGAAAAGACACTTTCTGCTCCGAGCACAACTTTTGGAGAGAAGCACCCTGGTGGCTGAGAGCCTCTGTCACCCACTGGGTGTTTTCTCGCGGTTCGGTAGTTGTAATGATGTGGTTGGGCTTAAAGCAGGGTTCTTTCTTCCCAGGCTGGTGGGGTGAAATGGTGCACGTGGTCAGTGGGGGCGTCACAAGCACAGGCTACAGGGCGTTTTAGGGGAGGTGGGCGCTGTGTCTGGACCGTGGGGTGGCAGGTAGCTGTTTACACACGGGGAGTTAAGCAGCAGCGTAGTTGACAACCACTCACCCCATCCCCTCCCTCTTACAGAGATTTTTGAGATACTTTTCTCCACAGTAACTTTTATCATTAAAAAAATAAGCACATTCTCTTCGCCTAGACAGGGACTACAGTGCAATCATGGTTTTATATGCTACCTTTTTCTAAGGAAATTCCACTTTTAGAAAATGAAAGTAACTGTAGCAACCTGGCAGTCCAAATCCTTTGAATTTTTCTCTTACCTCAAATCCCCAATAAAAGGCCTTCAAACAGCTTCTGTTCTGTGTCAGGTTTTCTGCTTCGTTCAAATAGAATCCACTCTCAGTACACTTTGTTATGAAGAAATAATGCTATTATTTCTAGGGGAAAATATTCAGGAATTGAAAGCTATATGAAAGCTATACGGATGCTTTTTCTAGGGGAAGCTCGCTGCTTCAGGAAAGGCGCTCCGGGCTTTCAAGAATTAGACCCACTATTACAACGCTTGTAAACTACTGTGAAATACTATGCTTGGCGGGCTCCTCCGTCGCCATCCCAGCTTAATTCAGCTTGTTTTTCAGCAGCTAAAAACACTTCACAATTTGGCTGCAGCTATTTGGGGAACTTGCTGGCCCTGAGTGTGACATTTCCCCTCCGTATTTACCAGTTTGTCTATGATGCAGAGCCCTTAAATTCAAGGACATAAAGCATCCTTTAGAAACAACAATAAAAACAAAATAAGAATAGAATTTGGTTTATGAAAGCATTCCAAATCCCTCACGCAGGTTAAACCTCTGCTTCCACTCACCTTTTCACCCGTGTGCCCGGTGCCTCTAGCCCCTGAACGGCTCCTCAGTCGGACGCAGTGCTGGGAGTGGCAAGGGTTCGGGCCTTTACCAACATCTACACTTACTTTCCTGAGTGCAGTCCCTCACCAAACACTCCTAGAGTTTCCCGTATTGCTGGTAGTGGGAACTTAAAAATTCTTCCTGTGAGTACTTCCCTTTTCTCTCACTTGTAGGAAACCCACTTCTTCCGTGGTGGGGACACGGGTGGTACAGGTGAGGAGGGAGTCTGAGTTCATTCTGTGTGTGTGTGTGTGTGTGTGTGTGTGTGTATGTGTGTGTAGGGGGGTGGGGAGGGTTTACACAATTTGAACCTCACTGAGTAGTAACACAGCTTCTTCAGACATCTCAGGTTCTATATTTTGGAAACATTCTTTGTAATGTGGAACCACATTGGCTTTAATCTACTTTGTTCCCTCAGAGTTTCATTGAACTAGAACAACATGTGAGGGTATGGAATTTGGTATCATGTATTGCTGTGTTGAAATCTGCGCTCACCAGTTACAATCTATGTCTTCAGACAATCACATAATTTCTCTGAGCTCTGTTTTCTAATTTTAAAGTGAGGCTGATAATAATACCAACCGTGTAACATTGTCTTGAAGATTAAATTGAATAATAAGTGCACTATCTGTCACATTCCTTTTCTTTTGTGTTTTTTTTCACATAAAAATCTCCAGGAAACTAGTATGTATATTCTAAATTCTGCATTTGATTCTTGCCATCTCAACAAGATGTTAAACTGGTACAAGTGAAGGAAATTTAAAAGAAAGGCCATTTGAACAATTGATGTCAAGATTGATTGTAAGATTTATTTATATAGGTAGTAAGGATAAATATTTTTTGTATAAACCATGTGGAGAACACACTTTTGCCAACAATGCAAATATAAAGGCATTTTAATTTAATTGATCATAATGCTTATGCTTTTCCTCAATGATTTTGGAGTATTTACCCCCATCTCATTAAGTTTTCAGAACCCTATGAGGAGGGTATTATTGTAGATAATCGTAGATGGCAGGCGAAAAAGTGGATAGAGATCATGTGATGTGAGCGTGTTGGTGCAATGGATGAAATTCAGAGATTTGTGTGGGCCCCGGTCAGGCCATCAGTGGTTTGGTCCAGGAGCCTGAATGCACATGGTCCCGAGGAACTATTCAGGAATGTAACACATGTCACCTCGGGTCTTCCTCTCAGAACCTGTCAAAGAGGAGGAATTAACCAACCAGTGACCTGCCACTGTTGCTGACCCATCCATGTCCAACTTATCCTCCATACCAATAGCTACACTCTCTCTTTTGCCCCCCCTCATGCCTACTTCTCCAAACAACAACTTTGATTGAATCCAGCTCTCTCATTTCTCCAGGCCAATACCCATATGGCTTAAGAAAAATATATAATTACATTAACTAGTCTCTCTTTAAATTTATGACCTTGAACCTGAATTGGGCTCTGAGTGCCCACTGACAATCATCCCAAACATTGGTAATCCGTTCACTCTTCTCTACTGGATACCATTTTATTATTTTGCCTTCCCAAGCTTCAGCACTTTCATACCCACCTTCATTTCCATGGAGAAAACTGGAACGTTGGAAGAGGGTTCCCGCAGCCTCTCCTGACATCTACCTTCAAAGCCTTCTGGCATGACACAATAGTGTCTCTCTTCTCTTCAGGAAACTTTCTTTTTTTTGGCTTCCAGGACACCATGCTCTTTCTGTTTTCTTTCGATCACACTGGCTGCTCCTTCTTAGGTGCCTTGGGTGGCTTCTCCTCATCTTCCACACCTCTCAGTATTGGGGTGCTAGGCAGAGTCTTCGGATGCCTCCTCTACCTGCATCCATGTCATCTGTGATCTCAGGCCATCTTGTGGTGTAAATGAACAAACAAAAAATAACTTCCAAGTTTAGTTAGATCTCATAGATCTCTCTTATTAACACTGAAGTAATATTTTTGACTGCTTAGCTGTTTTCTGCTTACATATCTAATAGATATTTCAAATTTAGTGTATCTAAAACTTTTTAAGAGTTGGAGCTTCTGATGCACCCCTTCAAAAACCCTGCTCTCCCCATTTTAGGTGATGGCCAGTTCCTCTTCCCAGCTACTCAGGCCCAGACCAGAGGAATCATTGTTCACTCTCCTTTCTCTCACACCCCACATCCAGATAGTTAGAAAATACTGTTAGTTCCTTCTGCAATGCATGTCCAGAATTGACCAGTTCTCCCCATCCTTACTACTCACACGGTCCAAGGCACCGTCACTTCCCACGCTAATTATTACTATAGTGACCTTGTTAGGTGGGCTTCCTGCTACTGCCCTTTGACCATTCCCCACTCTTTCACTGTTTACTCTGCTCATAGCACCCAGAATGAGTCTTCTTAATTTTTATTTTTTGAATCACTTTTTAATTTTTCAAATACTGTGGGTATACAATATTATATCAGTTTTAGGTCTACACCCTGGTGATCAGACATTACATAATTTAATAAGGGATCATCCCAATAAATCTCATACCCATCTGACAACATACATAGCTATTAAAATATTATTGACTATATTTCCTGTGCTGTATTTTACATCCCCATGAATCCTGTAACACCAGTTTGTACTTCTTAATCCATTCACCTTTTTCATCCATTCCCTTACCCCTTCTCATCTGGCAACTGAAAAAATTGTTCTCTGTATTTATGAGTCTGTTTTTCTTCTGCTTGTTCATTTATTTTGTTTTTTATAGATAGATGTGTATTTATTATCATTTTATTTTTATGTATATTTTTTCTTTCTCTTCTTAAAGAAGGCCATTTAACATTTCATGTAACACTGCCTTGATGGTGATAAATTTCTTAGGATTTTTTGTGGAGGGGGATAGTCTGGGAATCTCTTTACATGTCCTTTGATTCTAAATGACAACTTTGCTGAATAGAATAATTTTGGTTGTAGGTCCTTGCTTTTCATCATTTTGAATATTTTTTGCCAGTCCCTTCTGGCCTGAAATGTTTCTCACGACAAATCAGGTAACAGCCTTATGGGAACTCCTTTGTAGATAACTAACTGCTTTTCTCTTGTTGCTTTTAACATTCTCTCTTTGCCTTTAACCTTTGGTATTTTACTATCTTGTCATCGACTTCTTTGGCGTCATCTTATGTGGGATTCTCTGCACTTCCTGAACTTGTATGTCTATTTTCTTCACCAAGTTAGGGAATTTTTCAAATAGGTTTTCCATTTCTTGTTTTCTATCTTCTCCTTCCAGCATCCCCATAATGTGAATGTTGGAACACTTGAAGTTGTTTCAGAGGTTTTCTACAATATCTTCATTATTTTGGATTCTTTTTTCTTTTCTGATTGGGCGTTTTTTGCTTTCTTATATTCCAAATTGCTGGTTTGATTTTTGGCTTCATCTACTCTACTGTTTATTCCCTATAAATTTCATTTCAGTTAGTGTATCCTTCATTTCTGGCTGGTTCTTTTTTTATGGTTTTTATGTCATATTTTATGCTCTTGAGGTTTTCACTAAGTTCCTTGAGCATTCTTTTAACCATTGTTTTGAACTCCGTATCTGGTTTGCTTGCCTCCATTTCATTTAGTTCTTTTTCTGAAGATTTCTCCTTTTCTTTCATTTGGGACCTGTTTTATTGTCTCCATATTTTGGCTGCTTCCCTGTGTTTGTTTCTATGTATTAGGTAGAGCTGATATATCTGCTGGACTTGGTAGAATGGCCTAATGTAGTAGGCATCCTCTAGGACCCAGTAGCCTCCCCAGTCACCTGAACTGGGTGTTCCAGGGAGCCCTTTTGTGGGCTGTGTGCACTGTCCTTTTGTAGTCATGCCTTGACTGCTGTTGGTGTCACTGGGAGGAATTGAGCCCAGGCTGATGAGCTGTGAAGACTGGCTGTGACTACAGAGGAGGACCTGCCATGCTGAAGCTGACCCAGTGGAGCTGGTTTTGCTTCAGTGGGGCTTTGGTGCTCACCAAGTCTGCCCCTGGGGTGTGTAACTTATGGAGATGGTAGGGTTATAATCAGAATGGTGCACTGGCTCTGGGGTCTCCCAGGTGGTGCAAGGCCAGCAATGGCCTGTGCCCTGTCTAGGGCCACCTGGCCTGAGCTAAGAGTGATCTGAAAATGGCTGTTACTTGTGCTGGGCTTGGAGGTGCCCAGGATAAGCCAAGCTGCAAACCAAGTCTGGCTGCTGCTAGCGCCAGGCCTGGGTCCCCTTAGCAAGAGGTACAGGGTACACAGAGGCCAGATTCTGCTTGTTTGAGAGATTTTAGGGAAGTCCCAGGCATGAGGCAAGAGATGCCATCTGTATGGAAAAGCCGCTGGAAATGGCTTGCGTGGGCCTGAAAGTTGGGTGAGGCAAGGTCTCAGGGAATTACCAGGGTGGGGAAAACAGTGTTGGCCAGGTTGATGGGGACTCATATATGGTGTGGTGCCTGCCTGCCAGCTCTGTGCGTGTGTGTGTGTGTGTGTGTGTGTGCGTGCGCGTGTGCTGGGGGTGTCTCAGAAAAGGAACAATGGCCTCTGCCAGCACTTTTGTCTGGTGGAAAGCTATTCCCCCAGCCCTCACGTTGATGACAGACAATTCAGTTCCTTCCCAAAGGTCCCTGGTTCCTTTCAAGCTGCTGCCCCAGAGCTGGAGCTCAAAAGGATGGAGTGTGAGTGACCCCAAATTAGTCCACATGTGGGCCCTTTAACAGGAACTGCCTGGGATTCCAGATACCCTCCGTCTCACTCAGCCACAATTGCCACTGTTTTTTTACAGCCAGAAGTTATGGGAACTTCTTTTCCTGGCACTGTGATCCTGGGCTGGGACGCCTGGTATGGTACTGGGACCACTCACTCCTCAGTGGGCACCACCACAAGTGACATATCTCTCCCAATTTTTATCTGTTACTTATGGGACTAGCCCATTTTGCATATCCACCCCTCCTACCAGTCTCTATGTGGCATCTCTAAATCCCTAGTGGTAGGATTTCTTTTCAGCTAGATTTCAGATGGTTCTGAATGATGGTTGTTCTGTAGTTTACTTATAATTTTGATGTGGTTGTGTGAATATTTGAGAACTGCATTTACCTGTTCTGCCATCTTGACTGGAAGTCTTTCAGAGTGAGCCTTTTTAATTTGTTAGTTGTATTACGCCATTTCTTTTCTGAAAATCTAGCAATAGAGACCACTTGGGTTAAAACCCAGTCCTTATCCTTTCTCACAAAGGCCTTCATAGTCTGACCCTGTGATTCTCTCTCTGTCCTAACTCTACCTCATGCCCACTCTACTCTGGCAACACAGGCCTCCTTGCTACTGCAAACATATCAAGCATGCTTCTGTCCTAGGGCTTTTGTACACTTCTTGGGAAATTTCTTCCCCAAGATATACGCTTTACCATTTTACTTCATTTAAATCTTTGCTCAAGTATCAGCTTCTCAGTGGGTCTAATCTGACACTCCTATTTAAACTTGCAAATTGCGCCACACCCACATTCCTCAGTCCCCTTGCAATACTAGATATTTTTGTATAGCCCCTATCATCTCCTGATATATAATGTATAATTTGCTTATATATTATATCTATTATTTCTTGTCTTCTTCCTGCTAGAATGTAAGCTCCTGAGGGCTGGAATCTTCTTTTGCTTTGTTCACTGATGTATTCTGAGTGCCTACAATTGTACCAGGCAAAAAAAGTGAGTGCTCAAAACACATTTGTTGAATGAATAAATGATTTTATGAACCCTATTTTTTAGGGATGCAGTTGTAGACAGGGGTTACATTGGGGCATTTTGGGATTTGTGGTTACTTATTCCTTGGATGAGATAGTTCTTCATTGGAAAGTGTCAATATATTGTGTGGGGGACATCTGGGGAGTCCTGACCCAATATGGATTTCATCTGGAGAATTCCAAAATTCTTTTTTTCTAAGAATTTTTTCTTATTTTAAATATATTTTTTATTTATTGATTTTAGAGAGTGGGTGGGGGGAGGGAGGTGGGCTTATTGCTTCACTTATTTATGCATTCATTGGTTGATTCTGATTTTTATACATGTCCTGACTGGGGATCAAACCTGCAACCTTGGCAGATCGGGACGATGCTCTAACCGACTGAGATACCTGGCCAGGGCCCTTTCTTCCCAAGATTTTATGAGAGTATCTCACATGCTTAGCACACTACATGCTACATTAACATATCACAGAGAAAAGCTCCAGACTTTACCTAGACCTTGCATTCTTGTAAGGTGACATGAATGCAAGAATATACTTACTGGAGAGCAGGGGAAACAACTGGGTCCCTTTGTGGCCAGCTCTTTGGAGCTCATGGCCACAAGGAATGTACTGTACATTGGAACTCTATCAGGTTATGCAGTAACAGTTAGATTGCTCATGTTGAGATGGAAACAAAGTGAAGTCAGACAAATGCAGGACCAGGTCAGATCCTGGACTTAACACCTTCACACTTGCTTTGTTTCCCACTGTAAGTCACTTTGAGGCTCACAGGAGATAGTATGTGTAAAGTTGTCAGCTCAGGGCAGGGCTACTAAGTGTGAATTATTTTTCCCCCTGGGAAAGAACTCCCTGCATTAACCCCTATTATGCTATTTTCTGGGTATCACAAAGGAGTTTAACTTGCTTCAATATATGAATGTACACTGAAGAGATTAATTTATAAACTAGAATAAATGGAACAAGGAAATTTCTTCTCTTTCGATAACTCTGAATGCCTCAGATTTACAATAAAAATCACAAGGCTGTAGCAGCTTTCCATGGATTATCAATGAAAAAACTGCAAACCATCAATTGTGGAAATCAGAATAACTCAGTAGCCATTTAAATCTCCACTAAGAATATGTGATTGTGAATAATTTTTGAGAACATACTGTGAGAAGGTATTAGGTGTTCTGTAGAACTGAACACAGAAAAGATGGGACTTGTAATTTCCAGAACCACTAAATGTTAATTGGCTTCCTTAGCACTGGGCAAAATTTCTATGGACTACTGAAAAGCTTCTAAGGAACTATCTAAGATGTTGTTAGGTACCCCTCAGGGAATGCTGTTGGGAAGCTTTTAGGGGAGTTGTGCAAATATGTAGTCAGCTTAAAGATGTTAAACATATTAATTAATGCCAATTACTCTCCTGTGGTGGCCATAGCTTCAACTGAGAATGCCTGCACCACATCTGTTCCCTTCAGGTGCAACTTTAGTCTTCATTTGAGAGAGTGAATTAAAAAAAAAACCAGCCTTAGGAATGGTAAGAAATTCAATTCCTATGTAGTCCTATAAAAATCACCTACACATTTAGTACTGCAATTAATTCATCTGTGAAATAGAAATAGGAACAATGAAAATAAGAATTAATTTCTGGAACTTCTAATCGAAGTTTTCCAAAATTGAAGTGGGCCAAAATTGACTATGGAAATTATAATACAATTTAACAACTGAGGAAGTTCAATTTCATTAGCAGTAGAAGTATAGATTGAACTAGTGCTTATTTCTGTTTCCCAGGAGTC
>VMDR010017704.1:0-19835 GCA_007922815.1 Macrotus californicus
ACTCACTACCTGCTTAACAGAAAGTAAGTCTGAAATGTGTCACTAAAAGTCAAGCTTCTCTCTAGAACTATAAGGTAAATACTTAACTCCCCCAAAAATCAGGTCATCTTTCTCAAAACTGTTTTATTTTAAAAGTAAATTATTTATTTATAAACCATTTATCCTATTAGAAATGTTAGTTCATTAGGAATTTTTATATTACATTAATATGCAACAACAACAACAACAAAATACAAGATCCATAATGTTCCAGGGTAAGATCAAGGCCACACAGCTATGAAAGTAGCAGAGACAGGATGCAACCTTTTGTCTGTCTGGTTACAAAGTCCATGTTCTCTTCTCTGAATTGCAGTGTAATTTCTTAGTAGTTTATAATCAAATGTCGTACCAAGTGAAAACTAAAAAAGTATTTACCACTCAAATGAAACTCTTAAATAACAGAAATACAGACGTTTTCTATGAAAATACCTACCAAAACAACTGTAATAGCATTTAATCACAACTATTCTGGAAAAGTGAAAATAGCCTACTTGTTCTCTAATAAAATGAGAACCTTAAATCCCTCAAAAGTGGGCCTCTTCAACAAGGCACACTTGGGGTACCTTACAAAGTACAACATGGTAAAAAAAAAACAACTTGTAAGTTTACCTTTAAATTCTATTTATCACTGTGGAAGATCTATTTTGTTTTTAAAAAATTACCACTATCTCACTTATTAATAATCCCAAAACAAACAACAACAAAAAAACCCAAAGGAATGTGAACTAGCTCTTACCTTTCTTAGCAACTTCCATTTCTTCTTCTGTCCATCGAGAGGTTTCTACCGGCTCTGTAGAAACTGAAGAGAAATAACCCAGTAAGAGAGAAAAATCAAACTAATTCCTTCATCCACAGATTATATGGCACCAACAACATAATCTGTAACCTATTTATGTGACATAAAGCCTGTTTAAAGCATTTGGTGAAAGAAACTATGGAAATAGGATGGTATCAGCTTCTTCCCCCACCAAATTAAAGGAGAAATTTCAACACGTCTGTGATCCTTCTCACTGTTTATTTTAATGTTCAATCTCTATCTACATGTTTGAGCACCATTAATTTATTTTCTAAGAAGTCCCATCTCACTCAGTGCCTTCCCACTTACTACAGTCCATCCTTCTTCTCCTGAAGTGTCAAAGAAAGGAACAGTACTCCACCTTCAGGTCCAGGAACAGTTCTCTCCTGCTCTGATTCCTCCATCTCCTCCTAACTCTTGGAGGCCCTGTTGTTGTTTTTTTTAAATCCTCACCCGAGGATACATTGTTTTGTTTTGTTTTGTTTTTACAGAGAGAGACAGACTTCAGTGTGAGAGAGAAATCTTGATCAGTTGCCTCCCGAATGTGCCCCAACCAGGGATGGTACCTACAACCGTTTGCTGTATGGGATGACGCTCCAAACAACTGGACCACCTGGCCAGAGCTTGGAGGCTCTTACCCAGTGCCTGACATCTAGTAAACACAGATGGATCATGAACTAAACACTTTCTCTTTTACTTCAGAAAGAAAATTGGGACAATCAGGCCTGAAATGAGCTTCTGCTATACTCCCCTTCTCAGTTAATAGTACTACGATCCACCTAGTCACTTGATATTATTAACAGGATCCTCATTATAATTTTTTAATCCTCCCTCCCATTTACCACTCACATCCAATAATTGTGTCAATTCCAATCTGAAAGCTGGTCTCTCATCCACCTCCACAGCTGTCATCAGTTATCTGTCTAAACACTGGTCTAATCAAAGTATTCCTCTATTTAAAAATCTCTGTAAGCTCCCCCTTCATTAGCAAAGCAGGAGCGAGTTCAAACACAGCCATTTGTGATCTGCCCCCATCTGCTTGTCCAGTTATTTCCCTCACATCATTGTTGCCATTCCCAGAACTTGTGTTTTTTTTCATACTTAATATTATAGTGAAAGTGGTAACACTGAACCACCAATGGTGGTATTCATCATTAACATAATCCTAGAGGGAAAAATGCTTGGACTCTTAGACCCAATATTCCCTTGTCTAAGAATTCATTCCTATTAAAAACAATTTAATGAAAGGTAAATGCTATGTAAATTTTAAAAAAAAATGATGTGGCTTGGTGGATTGAGTGCTGGCCTGTGAACTGAAGGGTCGCCAGTTCAATTCCTAGGTGGGGCACGTGCCTGGGTTGTGAGCCAGGTCCCCAACTGGGGGCGTGCAAGAGGCATTGACTGATGTTTCCCTTTCTTTCTCCCTCCCTTTCCCTCTCTCTAAGAAGTAAATAAAATCTTTAAATAAATAAATGGTATCTTTTAAAAAATTACAGTGCTATCTATGTTAGTTTAAGGGGAAGAGAGGGGATAGCCTTGTCACTGAGCAATAGAGAGAGAGCAGTTTAGGAAATTGTGCCTCAGGGAACAGCATAATTTCAACATTTCATAGCCATCAAAAAAGTAAAATTGGAGATCACTTAGAAACCAGAAAATATTCATGATATATGTTAAGTGAAAATACACGCCATCAGAAAATAAAGTAGCATGTATACTAGGATCAAAAGTGAGTCAAAAGAAATACAGCTATATTAGAGTAGCCAAAATTGGGACTGTTGTTCTTTTACAAAGGATTTTCATATAAAAAGTTTGAAAAATGTAAAGACCTGACTTGAAAATTATTTCTAGGTCACAGGTGGCAAACACAAGACCCTCTACTTTGTTTTATCCACCCCAGCACCTATTCAGCAGCAGCGCCGAGTTCCTTGCCCCTGGTTAAGGAGTAGTTACATTTATACAGTCCTAAAATTATATTCGGCCCTTTGAAGGCAACCATGAGATTGATGTGGCCCCAAGTGAAAATGAGTTTGAAACCGCTGTTCTAGGTTGTCAGTATCAGAGGTCCCTCCTGCACTACCCTAGCACTGAAACAGAATCCCAAGCAACAGCATGGCCTGCTCACTCCAATCTGCCCACTCACTGGGTTCTGGTGGTGGTGGCAGAGGTGGAGGGGGCTCCTCTGTGGCCGCTGCAGCTGCAGCACTGGCAGCAGCAGCTTCATTTGTCATGGACCTGGTGATCCGGCCCTTTCGGCGGCCTTGACTATTGGCAGTCTTTCGCCCCCGTGGTATGGCCTGCTCTCTCTCCTCAGTTTCTTCTGCTGTACCTTCTGTCTTGTCCTTTTCCTTGGTATTTTCTCTGGAAACAAAAGCAAATAAAAATTTTGTCTGATTTAAAGTATACATATACTGAAGGTGGCAGCTTTGAAAATTCTTTAAATACAAACTGAATAAAACTAACCAATCCCTTAGTTACTAAAACAAAATTTATGAAAAATTCTGCCATGCCCCAATTTTGAGGAGTTGATTCAAATTAAGATATTTCACAATGGCTTGTTTTATTTGTTAATGGACTTAAAATTTAAAAACATTTCAAATCACCTGTCTTGGGTACAAGAACATTCATCACTTCTCCAAGGAAGTAATGAATAGCAGCAGAAAACCCTATGCACCTGCGCTCCAGAGGCAATGCAATGGGGTGTGCCCAAAGGCAGGGCTTCTGAATCTTCTGGCCTCTGCTCCAACATAAACTTTCCACTTTGTGAAATGAAGAATCTGAAACAGATACTCTCCATGACAGACATCCATTCTGTAACAATAATCTACAATATTGTTTTATTAAAGCAGACTCAATATTCTCAACAGGGCAGTTTGGCCTAGTAGTTAGGAAAATGGCCTCTGGAACGAGGCTGCATGGGTTCATACAGAGCTCTATGTGATGACTAGCCCTGTAATGACCTTGGACAAGCAACCTTACCTCTATGAACCTCAGTTTTCCTCATCTGTAAAGTGAGGATAATAATACAGTATCTCATAAGGCCATTGTAAGAATTAAGGAAGTTAATTTATGTAAAATTCTTGGAATAGTGGCCAGAGCATAGTAAGCACTATAGAAGCTAAACCTCCTTCAGGCTATAAGGCACTTATCATAGTGTCAGGTACTTAGGAAAATCTCAGTAAGCAGTCATTGGTATTAATAGCAATAGTATTACATGTAATACTGGAAAACCATTCTCTGCACTACTTATCTCCCAGGGTTGTTATATTTAAAAGTAAGGTGCTTAGATTTATCAGGGCGATCACTTCACAGGTTATATAAATGTCTAATCACTGGGTTGTACACCTGAAACTGATAATAACTCAATTTAAAAAATAAACTTTTTTTTAAAAAGCAAAGTACTTAATGTACGTTTCTGCAAATGAACAAGTAGATGGCAATATTTAAACAATCAATTAACTATTCCTGCTTAATGGAAGGTTTTTTGGTTTTCTTTTTTCTTTATCTACTTCAAATAAAGACCTACTGTGGCTTACAAAGTTAGTTTTTTTTCCCAAAGTAAAAAAAAAGGGCTCCAAGAAAAAGGGGATTCTTTCCCCTTCAGTTCTAAATTACCCTTGAAATTACCATGTGGTTCTCTCTCCCTTCACTTCTTTATTCCCTTACCAATCTGGCTACTACTACAGCCTCCTATTAAGAAGGTTTTGTCAAAAGTCACCAAAATCTTAAAAACTGCAAAATCAAATGACCTTTTCTCAATTCTCTTCACATTACTCTTTCTCCTGGAACTGACACTGTGGACATTTTTTTTATATCCTTCTCAACTTTGCTTTTAGGACTTCACACTCTTCCTAATATCTCCACTGCTATTCTGGCTCTCCTTCTGGGGACTGCCTTTTTCTCCTCATCCTTTAATATTAGGTTTTCTCAAGGCTCATTTTGGCCTTAAAGCTCTGTGAAGTTACCCTTATGCATCTCTGCTGGGCTCACATCCCATCTCCTAAATCTCCTAAGACCCGGACTTGTTTTCCCAATTATCTGCTGAAATAACCAACCACCTGAATCTCTCATTAACATCCAAAAACATGCTCATCCTCACTATCCTGCTTCTTGCTCTACCACCTCACTCTCTAATTATTTATTAACAGTACCACCATATTCATAATCACTGAGGTTAACAGATTTGACATTATCTTTAGCTCCTTCCCTTTTTCTTTACATCCTGTATGTAATCTAATGCCAAATTTTGGCTATTTCATCTCACTAATATTTCTCCCACTAATTCACCATCTCTATTTCTACTACCACTGTATTTATTCAGTACCTTAGTACCCCCAGCCATAGACTTTTATAACAGCCTCCTTGACTCTTTTATCTCTAATCCATCTATTCTATATTGCTAATAGATCAATATTCTACCAGAATACCTTTGGTAATAAACCATTCCATTCATTCTAAACCCTGCCTATTCCTACACAGCCTCCTAAATGAAGTCTACATTTTGGCTTTCATTAAGACTTTACATAATCTAACCCCAATCCATTTTCCACTTTTCTTTTTCAGGCACCCTATATTCCAGTCTAATGAAACTGTTATGTACCACTGCTCAAAGCAGCATATCTATATGCTGTTCCCTTCACCTACTTTAACCACTAGCTCCTACATAAAGTCCTTCAAACTATCCAGAGAAAAGTAAACCTCAACCTTTTCTCAATCTTTCAACATAATTTATTGGTTTTGTTCATTTCTTCCAGGCTTTTCTCTTTTTTTAAATAGTACCAGTATCTTGCCTAATTTTCTCCTACTAGGTCATAAACTACCTGGGAATAGTGGATACCTTACACATTTTTGCCTCCTGAAGACCTAGCTCACATCAGTAATAAATAAAAGTTTGTCAAATACATTAAAGATTCTAATAAAAGAGTAAAATCAAAATACAGGAGTTCCATGTGAGCAGAACCAGTGACCACCTTGGAGTATAAATGTGATACTGAGAAAACTAAAGAAAAAAATTTTTAAGTATCTTCTTAACGTAGAGTACTAGAATGGCACTGAATATTCCATCACACGCTGGTGATGAGGCCAACTTACACTGCCCGGGATGCCAATGTACTCTGGTCATTACACCAAACTATGTTAGCTATGTGGCAAACATATGCTGGTCGTGAAGCCAACCTATATTAACCAGGTGGCCAACATACACTGGTCATGAAGCCTACCTACACTGGCCATGCTACCAATGTATGCTGATCATGATGCAAACATACATTGGCCTTTCTGCCAGCATAGGTTGGTTGTGAGGCCAACCTATGTTGGCCGGACAATGTATGCTGGTCATGAGGTCTACCTATGTTGGATGAGATGCCAAAGTCCACTATTCACAAGGCCAACTTACCTAGCCCAGGATGCCAACATCTGCTGGTCATGAGACCAACCTACGTTAGCCAGGCAGCAAACATAACTAGTTGTGAGGTCAAACTGTGTTGTTCGCCCAGGCAATGTGCACTGGTGAAGAGGTTAACCTACAGTGGTCCAGAAGCTGATGTACGCTGGTCGTGAGGCCCATCTATGTTGGCCTCGCTGCCAATGGATGCTGGTCATGAGTCCAACCTACATAGGCCCCGCTGCCAAAGTATGCTGGTCATGAAACCAAACTACTTCAGCCATGCTGCCAATGCAGACTGCTAATGAGGCCAACTACACTGGCTAGGTGAACACTGTATGCTGGTTGTGAGGCCAAACTATATTATACGGGCAACCAATGTACACTGGTCATGAGACAACCTATGTTGGCCAGGAAGCCCCCAGACGCTGGGCTTGAGAACACCTATGTGGGCTGGGCTGCCAACGTACACTGGTTTTGAAGCCAAACTACAGTTTTGCCAACCTACTCTGGTTTTTGGCTAGCCTACTTTGGTCAGGCTGCCAATGTAGGGTGGGGATGATGTTAAGCTACACTGTCCCAAGCAGCCCACATATACTGGTTTTGGGGCCCACCTATGTTGACTGTGATGTCAAGGTACACTGGTCATGAGGCCTACTGACACTGGCCCTGCTGCCAACGTACACCGGACATGAGGCCAACCTATGTTGGTCGAGAGGCCCACCTATGCTGGTAGTGAGGACAACCTATATTAGTGGGGCTGCCAACATACACTGGTCATGAGGCCAACCTACACTGGCCATGCTACCAACATACGCTGGTGATAAAGTTGACTTACATTAATTAGCACACTGGCCACCAGGCCAATGTATGCTGCTTGTGAGGCACATCTATGTTGGCTGGGCAGATAACATACACTGGTCCTGCAGCCAACCTACCTTGGCTTTCCTCCAAATGTACACTGGTCATGAGGCCAACCTACATTAGTTTGGTGGCAAATGTACACTGGTCATGAGGCCTAACTATGTTAGTCTGGCAGCCAACATACACTAGTCATGAGGCCAACTTATGCTGCCCAGGATGCCAACATACTTTGGTCATTAAGCCAACCTACATTGTCCAAGCAATAAATGTACGCTGCTCATGAGGCCAAATTACATTGGCCAGACTGCCAACGCATGCTGGTGATGAAGTTAACCTACTGTGGCCCAGTGACCAATGTATGCTGGTCATGAGGCCTATCTATATTGGCCTTGCTGCGAACATATGCTGGTCATTTGTCCAACCTACATAGGCCATGTTGCCAACGTATGTTGGTTGTTATGCCAAACTACGTTGGCCAGACGACCATGGTACACTGGCAGTGAGGCCAACCTATGTCTGCTGGGTGGCAATCTGACACTGGGCTTTATACTACCTACACTGGTTGGGCTGCCAACATACACTGGTCGGGCTGCTAACATACACTGATTTTGAGGCCAAACTACTTTGACCATGCTACCAATATTGCTGGTCGTACAACCCTCATGGCCAAGCAACCCAAGTACGTTGGTCATGAGGCTCACCTACATTGGACAAACTGCCAAAGTACAATAAATATTAAAAAGAAACAAACTACTAATGTGCATTATGCATGTACCTTAAAGGCATGCTAAGTAAACGAAACTACACATAGATTATATACTGTATGTTTCAGTTTCTATAAACTTCTAGAAAAAGCAAAAAAAATTAGCAGTTTTGAGAGGCTGGAAAAGGGGGAGGAAAACTATGTAAAGAAGAATATAAGAACTTTTGGGGGGTGATGAAAATACTCTACATACATTACAATTGTGGCAGTGGTTACACCAATGCACACATATTTGTCAAAATGCATCAACACATATACCAAAAATTGGTCAATTTTATTCTATGTAAATAATGTTTCAATAAAGCTGATGCTTGGGGAGACACAAGCAACCCAGCCGCTAAGACCCTGCCCTCAAGACCCTGTACCTATCGTGTCAACAGCAGCTGCCTCAAAGTGGCAGAATCACAGGTTAAATTTCTTTGTATTTTGCTCTCTTTTCCCAATTTTCAGTAATGAGCAAGAATTATTTTTATAACCCGGAAAACAACCACCGCAAACAAACCAGGAACTCTATTTTATATAATAAATAAAATCAATAATGCTGGAATACATGTATTATATAAATAAACCACTTAGCATTTTAACACTAATGTACATTATCTGAGCTACAAAAAGGGTCCTGAGGCACCTTCCAAATCAAAGATTCAATTACATTTGGTATATCTCACTAAGAAGTGCACATTATTGTAGCCTGTCCCTTCTGAAGTAACAGATCATGTCTAGGAAGTAAGTCCATTAAGCCAAAAGTTCTATTTACTGAAATACTCCATTCTTTAATTATGTCAGATAATTATGATGATTAAAGCATATATCCCAATGATTCTTTTATCTAAAATTTTATACCTTCATTATTTAAAAATAACTATAATATTTAATTATTTAACTAATTATTTTACTTACTTAGAGTCCTCCTTTTCATCTTTTTCTTCTTCATCTTTTTTGTCCTCTTCTTTTTTTTCTGTTTTTTCTGCTTTATCTTCTTCTTTTTCTTCTACTTTTTCTTCTTGTGATGGTCGGGCAATCTGCTGCTAAAATAAACCATTATTTTATAAATTCAAAGATAAAAGAACCAGCTCCTCAAATTCTAATGATGAATTTTAATAAATATCTATGCAAAAAAATCAACAAATGATTAAATTTGATTAACTTATTAATCAATTACAATGTAATTGGAGATGATGTATTAAAAATTAGTCTAGCCCTGGCTGGTGTGGCAAAGTGGGTTGAGCACCAGCCTGCTAACCAAAAGGTTGTCAGTTCAATTTCCTGTTGGGGTACATGCCTGGGTTGCAGACCAGGTCCATGCTGGGGTGTGTTTAAGTGTCAACAGATCTGTGTTTCACTTGCAGGTCAATGTTGTTCTCCCTCTCTCCCTCCCCAGCCCCACCGCTAAAAAATAAATAAAAAACCATTAAAGAAATTAGTCTAATGCTCTTTAATATATTCTCTATACATTGATAAAAAAGTCACACATACACAAACACAAATGCCCAGTGTTTGAACTCATCAGGGAAGTGAAAATGTTAATATTTCACTTAGAAATCTGAGGTTGGGCCCTGGCTGGTGTGGCTCAGGAGGTTGGAGCGCTGTCCCGTACACCAAAAGGTTGCGGGTTCAATTCCTGGTCAGGGCACATACCTATGTTGTGGGCTCAATCCCTGTTCAGGGAGCCTATGGGATGCAACCAATGTATGTTTCTCTCTCACATCCGATGTTTCTTTCTCTCCCCCTTCCACTCTCTCTAAAAGCAATGAAAAAATGTCCTCAGGTGTAGATAAAAAAAAAAAATCTCAGGTTGGTTCTCTCTTTGTTAACTCTTACATTTAATCCGTCACTCAAGCATTTCAACTCTACCTTAAAAATATGATAACCTACAATTTATCAAACCATCCCTCTATTATTTGATATTTACTATGTTCTCAATTTTTTCATCATATGGGTAATACTACAAGAAACATCTTTATGCTTTTACTCTTTGGGGGGAACACTGATTTAATGGAATAGCAAACAGCTCTGCCCATTATCAAGACAAACAATTTGGAAAACTACTAAGGATATAATAAAGTGAAAAGTACAGCATAAAAATTTCTAAGCTGTAATTCCAACTATATAATGAAAAATATTATATGAACAAAGACTGAAAGAGAGTAAGAGTATGGCCCTTTCATCTTCAATGTCTCACTTCCTAAAATTGTGACTTTCAAAGAAAAAAGTAAAATTAAGTTTGTGTTGAGTATTACTATTTTTATTTAATTCAGAAATCAAGACTGTCTAAACTAATTAGAATGGAAGTCCAACTCATCATCACAGCACACAGCCTATGTCCCATTGAGGAAAATTCCTTGGCAAGTAGAATAGGGAAACTGAGACACAGAACTGAACAAACTGGCCGAGCAATTTACAGTCAGATACAGAGGGTCACCTCCCTAAAGATAACACCTAGGCTTCAGTTGTATTTCAGCTCCAGGCCCAGGTAAGTAGCAAAACCAGGTGGGCAATGCCAGGACCAGCTGCAATGACTAAAAGATACCCTGTCACTGACCAATCAGTGGAGACCAGAACCCTGAAAGGGCACACCTGGAAAACTGATTGTTCTACTGAAACTCTCTCCTGACACCTCCCCTAAAATCCCTGCCTGCAAGAGAGATAAAAGCCTCAAGGCAAAGGAACCAGTGTACTCTCTCCCTCTGGTGAGTAGTCCATGTTCCCTTTCCCCTCTTCTACCCTCACTTCTTCCCCCACAGGCATGCATCTCCTAAACTCAAAAGGGACCTCAAGACTTGCAATCAGTGGGGACATTGGGCTGCTGCAGCTTGTCCCTGACTAATCTCCTGAACCTGTCTCTAAGGCCCCCTTCTCTCTGGCTTCCCAGTGAGCTCAGGCAGCCCAGCCTAGGCTCTCCTGTTGCTTCTTCTATGCTAAGCACTCCCTTGTTTTACCATTCCCAGCTTTAATAATTATACCTTTACAGTCACTTAGACTCATGTTGTGAAATCTTTCCTACACAAAGTCAAGAACCCACACCCTACCAGCTGCTAGGCAGATCCACTTTGAGCCAGGCTCCTGTCCGGTAACATGTGTATCTCTTCAATTCCCCTACCTTCCTACACTGTGTGCTGCTCTAGAGTCACAAAAGACATCCACCATTTTCATGCCTTTGCCTGGAACACTCTTGCCTAGAAAACCCCTTCCTTGCCTAGAAAACCCTTACATATCCAGTGAGATTCAGTTCAAAATGCTACATCTCTTGTGAGGCTTTTCTAGATTTCCACAGAAGCTGTAGGCTCTGTCTCCCTACCTTTTCACCTGCATGTCCACATCAGCTTGAAGCACTTATCACAGGGTGGTACAGCATCTGGTTATTAGGGTCTACCTGGCTCACTGTGTTATAATCTCATAAGGATAGTAAAAAGCTAGGAAAATCCCTTGGCAAGTGGAATGAGGGAACTGTGACAAGACGATTAAACCAATGGCGAAACAATGTGAAGAATTTACAACCAGCTAATGAATCACAAGACCTTATCTTCCCTAACCAAGGAGAGGTTTATACTTCTCCTCCCTAACCAGAGAATAAATAGTTTAAATCATGCTAGTCAGGGAGATAGGTAACAGTCACCAAATTAGTGCCATTTGTGCCAGCCAAAACCAAGGACGGATGAAGTTGGGGAATAAACAACAAAAGAAAACAAAACATGTATTAGAGCCAGACAACCGCAAATAAAGTGGTGAAGCTACTAGAGAATGATCCCAAACTCCCCTACATACTCATTTTGATGCACCAGCACATTAAAGAACACACTTGAAAAGGTGATGAGTATTCTGCTGAAACCCTCACCTGAGACCTCCCCTAAGATTCTCACCAAAAGGAAAGGGATAAAAATCCTCAAGACAAAGGATGCCAGTGTGCAAACTCCTTGGAGCACTCCTGCTCAAATCTCATTTTTGAGTATAATTCTGCTTTCTTTTCTTCTAAACTCAAAAGGTCCCCATGAGACTTGCAACCAGTGGAGCAGCAGGCACTTTTTTCCTATGTCTCTAAGGCAGCCAAAGCAGAGCATGGCCTGGGCTCTCCTGTTGCTTCTTCTATCTTAAGTCCTTCATTTGTTTCACTGTCCCCAACTTCAATAAATGTACTTTCAGAATTGCCTGGACTCGCCTTGTGAAATCTTTCCTGCACAAAGTCAAGAACCCATATGCTACAGGCCGGCCCCAGGCAAACTCACTCCATCCAATCTGGTCCCTGTCCAGGAACATGAGAAGTCAATCCTAATCATCTAAGTATCCCCATTTCCTAGCAGAACATTGGGACCATGGGAGTATCTACATGTATTAGGTACAGCAAAAATCAAATTTCTTTATTCTAGCTATTTGAAAAATTTTTGCCCTCCCACCTAAATCTTTCATTCTGATCCAGGATAATGTCAATCTTGCCTCAAAAAATAACTTCCTGTCTCCAATTACCTGTTCCTTTCACCAGATATGAAGTACCCATTTATTTGCAGTAAAATGTTCCTTAATTCTTAATACCATCTCAAAGTCTTTTACCTACTACCAAAAGTAAAATCTAGTTCTTTCTTAAGATAACAAAGGCCTTACTGACCACCCCACAGCAGGCCCCACATTGCACCTGCTTCCAGCCATGGTGGGGAAGGAGAACCCATGCTCTTGGTGTTCCCTACTACCACTTCTGGGACACTGCTAAAATGTAGCACTTTAAAAATACTTGCTTTTTCAGATTTTACAAAACCTACCTATGATTCCTTTGTTCCTCTTTTTGTGTTACATATTGAGTTCGCAAATACTCCCAAGAACAGAGCTGGTTTTGTCACGTGGCTCATTATCCCTGGCCATTATTCTTCAAATTTTAACATGCATGTCAATGCCTTTGATCCCTTTATTTGATGAAAATATCATGGTCCATCAGGAAAATCTACATCAGGAAAATTCCACCCTGAGTTCTGGCTAAATTGTTTCAATACCATCATTCCCTCATGTGTTTGTGACCTTCCCAATTTTTCACCCTGGCTAACTGCCATTACCATTTCTTCTGAGTATTTATTATTATTATGTGGATGAAAAGGGGCCACATACTAACCCTGACGAGCTCAGGGAGGCCTGCATGGTGGTGGCCTTACAAGCTCAGAGACCTAAAGTAAGCACAAAGGATGGTCTGAATTTAAAAATTTTTAAATAAAAGCAAGTCATGAGCAGTCATGTCCTAGGCTAGAATCTTCTCACCTTAACTGAGCCTGTCTACTATCTTTTTGCATGTACAATAACATACACCTTTGGAATGTCAAATTTTCTTTTCTGAACCCATCAAAGCACAAGCACAGCACCAGAGCTGAAACCACAAGCCCCCTCAGTGCCGCTGTTATCCTGTTAAGTGCTGTTAACTATCCATTACCTACCTCTGTAAAAGAAGTATGTATCTATCATTTTACTTTTTTATTCAATTCCAGAGGTTTCCCTGCTTTGCTTCTCCCCACTTCCCTAATCTATCACCAATGAATTTCATGTGGCCTACGCAGGTCTTCTCTTTTGATTGTAACGCATAAAATAAGGTACAAAACTTATTTTTCTGGAGCATGTTGTCAACCCATTGAGATTTTGCTTCCTGGTAACTGCTGACTGGCTCAAACTCATAAAATTTCTTACAGGTTTGGATATTCCTTATATTGACAATTAGAAAAAAACTAAGAAATCAGATTTTTCAAATGTATACTCTCCAACTATGATTAGGTCTGCTTTCAACTGGGATGTTTTATTCATGTCTAATTGAGTCCCTATCACATCACAGTGGTCATAAGACCTATTTTAAATAAGACCTATTTTAAATACTGGCAACCTCACCTGCACCATAAATGCGGCATCCATCATTCTGAAACAACAAAATAGCATCCCAATGGCAAACACTGCCCTTTGCCTAGCAAGTAGGCTATGTAACCCAGAAAATGGTTTGCAGCCCTAAGAAATAATGGGGAGGTATCAACTCAGCAGAAGGTAAGTAAAGAGGTTCACTGTTCCCTCACACTTGGACTATATAAGTTTATTCCACTAATGATTTTCTCCTAATGCAAACCACAGTTTTGAAGAAAGGAAAAGATTCCACCAGTTCCCTGCTGCATGAAATCCAGCAAATAGCTGACTTTACTCCCACCTGCCATAGTGCTTCAACCAATCAATGGGAAAATGAAAAAGGAGCCCTTCTGAAACACAGCTCACAGTTCTTCAGAGGGTACAGAAATGATCCAAAGAAACTCATGGGGTTGCTGCATAGAGCCTACAGAACTCTGTGACACCTCCAAAGCAGAAACTCTTACACTCCATCCCTCAGGACCACAGTGACTAGATGGCAGTGAGGGGAAAGGGAGTGCTAAGGAGGCCAGAGAGTGCAGCCAGCACTTACCTTTAGGTGACAAGCATCAAGACCCACTGAATGACTGCCACTGGCATTAGAGTAAGGAATAACCTCCACTTTTTTACAATAATGAAATGTTTCCTCTCTCTGATGGCCTGCAGGCTAATAGCTCCTGCTGTAAGTTACGCTAATTAACTAGAGGAATTCTGCTTGAGGCTTGAGCAGCAGCTGGTCAGCAAAGAGGTGGGAAAATATGCACAAAGTAGTAAGTGTTTTTCAAAGATATACAGGAGTCTCCATAATAGGACTCAGATCAGTGGGGATCAATGGATCAAACAGGAAGAAAGAGAATAAGAAATTTCATACTCTTCCTCAGATCCATTTTGCTGCCTACCTATCTGTGGCCAGCACCCGCCTTTGCCTCACCCCCACTCCCTCCTTCCCTTAACAGTAAAGGGTGTCTGGACTCCAGACTCTCTTAAAATGGGTTTGAGCATTAGTTCTCCCATCTTGTCCAGCTAGACCTTGTCTATCAATAAAACTTCCCTGGCTCCAAACTCTGACCTATCGAATATTGGCCTTTCTTTAGTAGCATCTGGCACATGAACATTGGGCCTGTAACAGTTTAAACAAGAAGTGGTTGCAATTGCTTTTGTTTCAGGCAAATCTGTAAAGAGAAGTGACATTCCCCATGGTCTAGGATGGAAGTTACAGGTTATATCACCCAACCCTTTACTGGCTGGCATTCCCAGTGCTTTGAATCTAGGTTTCTTCCTCCTTAAACCCAACAAATGATAGCGAATAAAAAACTTTCATTCTGTTAGGGAGGTTCTTATAATATGAAATATTTCTGCCAAACAACAGGGTATTCACTATAGATGCGAGACCACATTATAAAACAAAATGAAAAACATGAAAGTTCTATGTGTTTCATAATGATAAAAGAAGAACAAGGTCAACTTCAGGAGGGTCATGTATAGTAACATTAAAAATAGTTCATGTTGAAGTTTATTACTATTATATGTAATTGAATATCTAACATTCATATACATATTATATTCATATTTGTTAAAATGCTCATCTTTACAAAACAGATAAACAAATTCCCACTCCTCAGACACTGAAGTTACCAAAAAACGAGATAAGACTAAATTTAAGAACAAGCAGCTACAGTTCTTATCAGTGAAAGTGGAAGTAGGATTCTTGTGAGGAAAAAAATTTCTTGGACCCACATGGGAGGATGGGGCTCTGTGGTAAATTTTACTGATGATGTAAAATTAAGGTTCCCCTCCTGATTTTGCAATGTCCCATCTCCATCCATCTCACCATGGAAAAGGTCCAACCTTGTCTTCAGTAGGGCCAAGATAAAGGCCACTGTCCAGTAGTTTCTGCTCCATATTATATCACAGTCCAGTCAAACATCCTGCTAGTAGCTTAGTGCATGTTTCCAGCTGTGGCCCTTTGCTATGCTGCCACATTCAGGCTCCCTCCTGGAGCCTACCCAGAGAGCCCACAAAGTCATGGCCCATGTGGCTGTTAAGGTCACATGACTATGAAGAGAGGGTGCACAAGGGCACGGTGAGAGTGCAGGTCATGGGGGAGGGGCAGAGACAGACGGAGAGAGCATGTGCACACACGCTTCTTTGTTTCCCTGGGATTATAACCAAGAGCATTTTCAAAATCACCAAATTCCCAAGCTTTTGTAGGTTTTGGATGGGTTTACACCCCCTAGTTACACTGACAGTCCTCTGGTCCAGCCCTCCCTCCTGCACACCACCTCCAACAATCCAGGGGGAAGGAAGGAGTGGTAATTCCCTTGGTGGAGCAATGCTGTAATCCCCAGGGGCTTAAAGATCCACCATCGTAGCTAAGCAAGCATGTTTATGCTCTCCAGTTTATTAAGCTCAATGTCTAATTTCTTTGCCCCCCTTTCATATTAATAATTAGTTAAATACCACTGGGGGGATGCAGGAGGAGGTGTTGGACCATAGAGGTCTGTCCATCTAACTAGGGGGTGTAAACTCATCCAAAGTCTGTAAAAGCTTGGGAGTTTGATTGGTGATTTTGAAAAAAGCACTTGGTTGTTCTCAAGCCTAAGTTAATATAATTCCAGAGGAACAAAGAGGCTCTCTCTCTCCTTTGCCCGATGACCTGCACTCACACAGTGTACGCAACTGTTTTTCTCCATGGCCATGTGGCCCTAGCAGCCAGGTGGCCGATGGCTATGCAAACTCCACACCCAAGCTCCAGAGGTTTGGCTGATCACCACAGCACAGCAATGGGCTGCATCTGGGAACACACGCTAAGCTAGCTGGATGTTGGACTGGACTGGACTTTAATATGGAGCTGAAACTCTGGGCGGTGGCCTTCACCCTGGCCCTACTAAATACAAGGTTGGACTTTTGCCATGGCAGGACTGAGATAAAATACTGGGAAGTCAGGAAGGGAACCCCCTTAATTTTACATCATCAATAAAGTGAGCCTCCAATGTGAGTCTCTGGACATTCTTTCACTGATAACATAGTTAACTAAAAGTGTACAGGAAGCAGAAAGAAAACAGCACTACTTCAGCCACTGAATTTTTCCTTAAGAAGTTCTTCAAGCAGCAAATAGAAAATATGCTGATCTTATCGCAATATATTAATTACTAATGCCTTTAAATCAAGAGCTTTCCTGATGAGTGAAAGCTCTCAATCACCAAGAAACACCATCATGAAGGCAAAAAAGGTAATAGCAATTATCCCAGATAAACATAGATATAAAAAACATCCTCCAAAAATATAACTAAACAATTCAGCAACACATTAAACAGATCATACACCATGATGAACCCCACTGGGGAAAAGTTTGGTTCAATATCCACAAATCAATTAATGTGATACACCACATAAATAAAATGAAGGATAAAAATCACATGATCATATCAATAGATGTGGAAAAGCATTTGAAAAAGTCCAACACCCATTTATGATAAAAACTCTCTCAAAGTGAGAACAGAGGAAAGATATCTCAACATAAATAAAGGCCATATATGACAAACCTACAGATAACATCATACTCAACAGGGAAAAAGCTAAAAGTGTTTTCCTTAACACATTGCATACCACTCTTGAGTTTTTGCGTGTTTCGCGCGCCACCTGTTAAGGACTGCTCGTGAGTTTTCTTGTTTTTCATGCGCCATCTGTTATGGACCTTAGATGTCAACACACTGTCTTGTCCACATCAAATAAAGTGATCTCATTGGTGGAAACCATGCAGGTCAATCTACGAAAAACTATATAATAGCACGAACCCATAAAGCATTGCAGTTACATTGTATTTTGGTCATTTGAATAGTCTTCATCTTCAAGTTCCTGGCACTTTTAGAAATGCCCCCTCTCAGAAAAAGGAAGGAAACCAATGCAACTGATACACCTCCGGAAGTATTTAACAATAATTTATCAGATATTCCTAGTGAGATCGAAGATGCGGATGACTGTTTTGACGATTCCGGAGATGATCTGTAGTTATGATGATTTAAATAACATGCAGTTTGCCCAAAAATGTGAGGTCCCTGGCATATGTCTTAGAGATTTCTATGCGGTATGCAATGTGTTAAGATCAGGAACAGCCCTGGCTGGGTGGGCTCAGTGGATTCAGAGCCAGCCTACAAACCAAAGGGTCGCCAGTTCAATTCCCAGTCAGGGCACATGCCTGGGTTGCAGGCCAGGTTGCCAGTAGAGGGTGCACAAGAGGCAACCACACATTAATGCTTCTCTCCCTCTCCTTCCCCCTCCCTTCCCCTCTGTCTAAAAAATAAATAAATAAAATCTTTTTAAAAAAAGATCAGGAATGAGTCAAGGGAAGAGGACCTCACTTTAGAGATGCAATGTGAACGGTTCCAGCAGCAAAGGAGTCTGAGCAATGTTGAACTCTCTGCAACTGCTGAACTCTTTGTAACCTCACACTTGGCTAACTATCCAGGAAGTGGAATGCTGCCCAAAGACAAAGGTCATGGCCCCACAAAGGAGGTTAATGAATGTATGTATAAAGTATAGCAACTACCTGATGTTATCTTTTAACTTTTATTTTAATTTAGTGATATATTGTTCTCTCAGAAGGTCCACACAACTACTGGCCATCTGGTTTTATTAACCCCTACTATGAATTCAATTTAAAAAGGACCCTACTGGAAGGGGTATTGATTCTTCCTAGTCAGCCACCACTGGGAGCAGCTGCTTTGCCTGTGTACGTAAGTTCCTCCTATTAAAGCTCTTAAGAATTTAAATAAGACTATGTGTCAGTTTTTCAAAATCAATCCTGAATTTAGGATTTGGTGGCTTTCCCTCCACAACAAGGTTTTCTACTTTCACCACTTTTATTCAAAATATTCTTGAAAGTCTAGCCACAGCAATCAGACAAGAAAAATAAATAAAAGGCATCCAAACTGGAAAGAAAAACTGTCATCTGTACAACACATGATACAGTATATAGAGAATCCTAACGATTCCATCAAATAACTATTAGAACTGATAAATGAATTCATTAACGTAGGATACAAAATTAATAATCAGTAATTGGTTGCACTGTTATACACCCGTAACAAACTATCAGAAAGAGAAATTAAGAAAGCTGAAAGAGACACAAATAAATGGAAGTATATATCATGCTCACGGACAGAAAGAATTAACATTGTTAAAATGTCCATACTACCAAAGCAATGAAATCCCTATCAAAATATCACTGGCATGTTTCATAGAACTAGAACAAATAATCCTAAAATTTATATAGAACCACAAAAGTCCCCAAAATAGCCCAGTAAACTTGAGAAGGAACAAAGTTGGAGGTATTATACTACCTGATATCAAACTATATTACCAGTCTATAGTAATCAAAGCAGCATGGTATCAGCATAAAAACAGACACACAGATCAATGGAACAGAAGACAGAACCCCAAAATAAACCCACACCTGTATGGTCAATCAATATATGACAAAAAAGGGCAAGGTTATACAATGGGTGGCAGACTTATTAAATGAGAATTTATGCTGGAAAGTAAAGAAATTCTTACTTCTAACAAAATGTTACACATAGAATCAAATTACTACTTGGCATATTATTTATAATTCTAGATCCCAAATAACAGTACTGAGTAGTTTTTGACTTCCAATCTTTGATATGTATTCATGCCTTCAACTAAAATTTATTATGAACCACACTCATTCTCATGATGGGATGCTAGTTAGTTGAATGCGAAAAAACTGGGTTGGGTAGTATCTAACAGCATTTTGCAAGAAGAGTCAAAATGTTTGCCAAAAATGATCTCTGAACACAATTTTAACAAAAACATGATTATATGTCTCAATTTTCTATGATCTAAGATTAAAACTCATTTTTATAATAAACAATATGCAAGGTACCTTATGGTAATAACAGCTTAAAAATCAAAGGTCACAAACTTGGAATATCTCAGTCAATAGCATATTACAAACTCATTGACCAAGTAAAAATTACTTCCTATGGGTAACAGGATGGGAGTGGGGGATGAGAAAAACAATCAAAAACTGAAAGAATCAAGCAGAACTTCACAGCAGAATTCTACCATCTTGAAATAAATTTGTTTTATTAGTCTGGAATCACCCTTGGTAATTC
>VMDR010017705.1:0-19829 GCA_007922815.1 Macrotus californicus
TGCAAAACTAAAATTCACTAAATCAGCCATGACACATTTAAAAACAGACACTGTTCAGTTATCTGCTCCAGTCTCCATTGCAGTTGTGAAGAAGAGTCTTGAATAATACATGTAGCACTCTGTATTTTCCAAAGATGGCTATAAGACTGCCTTCTCTCCTCCCACTTGTTCTTCGGCAGTGTGACCTTGCAGCCCCCCCCTTGGAGGGGTGGAGACCCTTTCTCTATTTCCTGGAATGTGGTTGGGCCACGATCCACAGAATCATGAGCAAAATAAAATCATTGTTTTAAGCCACTAAGTTTTGATGCGATTTTTTACATAGCTCCAGACAAGTGGAAAAATATGTAAAGGTGTTTTACAATTAGTACGTTAAATGAAAAACATGTGATAAGACAGTGAGTACTGTGTAATTCAGTTAAAAACATAATGTATACATACGCATGGAACACAGATTAGAAGGATTTATGCCAAACTGTGGTTGTTTGGGATGATGGGATTACTCGCTTCTCATTTTCTTCTTGCAGCTTGCCTTATTTCTCAGACTTCTACAGTGACTATGTATTATGTTGTAGAGTAATAAAAACCCTAAGAGGATAAAATGATGTCTGTGGAGGCATTTTGATGACAGATAGATGCCCACAAATCGGCACTTCCGGCAAAGGGACACAAAGAGTGTCTGCAAAGGTTTCCTGTCCCTGGACCTTGTTTACAAGAGGGGACTTTGGCAAGAAAGCTTTTTTTGCCGTTGTTTCCTCATTTGCTTCTCCACACAAGAGAAGGAATGATTTTCTTAGCTGGTGAGATAATGGGCGTGGACTCCCACAGCTCCTCATCCCTTCGTGGGTGGAGTAAAATACACCGTGGCCGCTTCCCAGTGGACAGAGCTGGACACAGCGGGGAGACGGGACGGGATGGGACAGGACGGGACGGGCGACGCTCCTGCTGGCAGCGGGTGTGCAGCCGCTGTGGCCAGGCCTGCCTGCTGGGCTCTGCTCTGCCTGGGCTCTGGGGAATTGAAGTGTGCGAAGGAGCAGTCATTCCTCCCACAGCTGACTGGTGCAGCGTCTGCCTCTGCCTGGAGGACCCCGTTCTGCAGTTGGGGTGGGAATGAGGTGGGAACTGGAAAGCCTGTTTGGCACAAGCCCCAAGCCACGTTCTCTGAGCCGCCTCTGCCAGAAGGCTTTATCTAAAGCCTGTGTTTAGTCATCAAAGGGAAGAGTGATTGATAATTATCTTCAGAGACCCAAAACGTAGCAGTATAAATGAACCCAGATTTTTCTTCTAAAGAGAGGATACAAAAATTTATTTAAGAAACACCGTCAACACAGTATCCCTGTGTTTGTGTTTTTAAGTGATGTGCTAAAGGAGGTTATCCATCAAGCTGTTTGTTTATCATCCAAACGTCAGAGTCACACTCATTTGTGGATTTTTTTTATTGTTGTTCTATTACAGTAGTCCCAATTTCCCCCCATTGCTCTCTCCTGCCCCGCCCCGCCCCCCACAGTCAGTCCCCACCCGAACCCAGTTTTATTTTATGTATTTTAAAGCACACACCCATATAAGCAGATGCGAACTATTTATTTTATGTATCACAGAACTATGGGAGAAAATACCTCAAAATATCAATAGTGATATCTCTCTGGGATTATGTATCCATTTGTTTAAACTCTTTGTAATGTATTGCATAAGCATGGATTACCTTTCTATTCAGAGAGGAAATTACTATTAATATTTAAAAGCAAAGTGTTATTGCCTGAGATTGCTCTATCATCACGGATCTGCACTCCTTAGATAGCTATGGCCTAGGCTGCCTTCCAGGCCAAAGCAAGATCTGCTTCCCAGCATCCTTTGGGAATGCCAATTTCCCAAAATAAAATTCTGGGATAATCGGAAGAGGCATGTAGGAAAGGGCATGTAGGCCTTTTGTCGTTTTGGGAAATAAAAATGCTTTCTGTTCTACCATCCTGCAAGCCATTTAAATCATTTGGAGAACATTTGTGTTGACTGGTGATATCAGTGAGGAAAACAGCAGCATAATTCACAGAGCGAATTTAATGTGAGAATTTACTTAACCAGGCGTTAGATAACCTGAAAAGCAAAAAGGGAACATTGATGTAGCAGAGACAGTGCGCATAGCAAACAGCTGCCATCCCTACGGCTGGGGAAACCAGGGAAGAAGCTGGGGGCCTGGAAGAAGGGACCTGCTGAGCTGCGGCCTCAGGCGCAGAGATAATAGTAAAAAGCAAGTAATTAGGGAGTAATGTGTTTGGGGTATTAATTACCTTTGTTGGTTTAAAAAAAAAGTTTTAATTTTGAAGTAATTATAGACTTAGAAAGAGCTGCAAAAACAATAGCCCTGTACCCATCACTCCGTTTCTCCAATGTGGCATCTATTCACCATCCAAACCTGGAAACACATGGTACTGTGAAAGCAATTTGTATACAGACCTGGATCTTACCAGTTTTTGCATTTACTCATTTTTGGTACCCATTCCCGTACAATTCTATGACTTTTTAGCGTATACAGATTGTGTAAGCACCAGGACCACAGTGTACACCCAAACTGTCCTATCACTGCAAAGCAGCTCCCTCTTGCTGCTCCCCTCTAATCCTTAGAGTCGTATCTTCTTTCTTCTTTTATTAAAATAAGTAACATTTGTTTCTTTATATCTTTAATATTTTTCTTTTTAATTAAATTTATTAGGGTGACATTTGCTAATAAGATTATATAGGTTTCCATTTTCCCACCACCGCTTTTCCCCACCCCACCCACCCCTACCTCCCACTCTCAAATCGCCCCCCAACCCCCGTTGGTCCTTTATACATGTTCCTTGACAACCCTTCCCCTTCTTTCCTGTTATCCTCCTACCCCCTCCCCTCTGGGTACTGTCAGTTTGTTCTTAATTTCAATGACTGTGGTTGTATTTTACTTGCTTGTTTGTTTTGTTGATTAGGTTCCACTTATAGGTGGGATCATATGGTATTTGTCTTTCACTGCCTGGCTTATTTCACTTAGCATAATGCTCTCCAGTTCTATCTGTGTTGTCGCAAAGCATAGGATATCCTTCTTTCTTTCTGCTGCATAGTATTCCATTGTGTAAATGTACCACGGTTTTTTGATCCACTCATTGACTGATGGGCACTTAGGCTGTTGATAGCGTTGACAATGGAAATGGGTTTAAGTAATTATTAAATATTTTTGGTTTTGTTTAATTTTAACATTTATTCATGCTAAAATTTAGTAAGCTCCCCCGAATTTCATTTTAAGGGGAAGTTCAGAAATCTTCGAAATATATAATACAAGCTGACTCCACATTTTAAAGAAAAAAAAGATTATGTAGGTTTTGAGTGTAAAACTCTGTAATGTATCATCTGTCTATTGTATTGTGTGCTTGCTGCCCAAAGTCGTCTCCTTCCAACACCATAGATTTGACCCCCTTCGCCCTTTACTACTCCAGCCCCCTCCCCTCTGGTAACCACCTTAGTGTTGTCTGTGTCTATGAATCTTTGTTTGTTTGTTTTTCTGGTTTGTTTATTTGTGGCTTTCAGTTTTATATTCCACATATCAGTGAAATCATATGGTTCTGAACTTTCTCTGTCTGATGTATTTTGCTTAGCATGATATTCTCCAGATCCATCCATATTATTGTAAATGGCAACGTTCCATTCTTCTTATGGCTGAATAGTATTTCATAGTATATATGTACCACGTCTTCATCCACTCCTTTATCAGAGGCCACCTTGGTTGTCTCCATGTCTTGGCCACCGTGAGTAACGCTGCAATGAACATGGGGTGCATATAGCTTTACAAATAAGTGTTTTCAAATTTTTCAGCTCCTTCTTCTTTCTTTCCTTCTTTCTTTTTTTTTTAAAGAAGATTTCATTTATTTATTTTTAGAGGGAGGGGAAGGGAGAGAGAAAGAGAGGGAGAGAAACATCAATGTGTGGTTGCCTCTCACACACCCCCTCACTGGGGAGCTGGCCCACAACCCAGGCATGTGCCCTGACTGGGAATTGAACCGGTGACCCTTTGGTTCATAGGCTGGCACTCAATCCACTGAGCCATACCAGTCAGGGCTTCTTCTTCTTTCTTAATCCATTTTCTGTTCTCCCTCTCTATAATTTTTCAATATAATATAAATATAATTATAATTTGTATAAATATCAATATAAAGTGTTAGGGGTTGAATTATGTTCCCCCAAAAAGTATGTATGTTGGAGTCCCACCCCCCAGTACCTCAGAATGTGACCTTATTGAGAGATAAGGTCTTTACAGAGGTAATCAAGTTAAAATGGGCTCACTAGGGTGGGCACTAATCCAACATGACTGGTGTCCTCATAAAAATGGGAGATTTGGAGACAGGCACACGCACAGCAAGAATGGCATGTGACCATGAATGCAGAGATCCAAATGACTCTTCTACAAGCCAAAGAATGCGAAAGTTGCCAGCCAACCACCAGAAGCTACGAGACAGGGATAGAGAAGATTTGTCCTCAAAAGGAACCAACCCTGTAGACACCTTGATCTTGGACTTCAGGCCTCTAGAATTGTGAGATAATCTATTTCTGCTGTTGAAACCACCCAGTATGGGAGGCTTTGTTACTGCAGCCCTAACAAACAAATATAGTAAGTTTATATAATTTAATTTATAATTATAACTGCTTAAAATTAGCTCACAGAATTCTTGAAATTTTCTTGAGCAGCCTTGTTCCAACACAGCCTCACAAGTAAGCGAAGCACTGTGGGGCTAGTTCTGGCAGCATAGACAAAACTGGAAACTGGAACCAGCTGCCATTTCCAGAAGGGAGAGGCATTGCTGGGCGGGGGGTGGGAGGGGTGGGGTGGGGTCGAGTTGGGGTGTAGTACACAGAGAGGGACAGGAAACAAACATGAAACATCATGTCCTTATTTTCTACTCTGGCCACATGCACTTCCTCTGGCTGCCCCATCACCTGGGTTCCAGCCTGATGGAGATCTAGCTGGCCAACCAGAATGGCGGTTTTCAGAGCCCCAGCCTCCTATAACAAGCGTGGAAGGAATGGGTGTGTTTGGAGCTGAGAGACAGTAGCTGAATATCCAAACACACTGGATTTCTTAGCAGACTATTCTAGAGACTTTTCAGTCTTTTAAAAAAAAAATTTAATCCTCACCCTAAGGCATTTTTTTCATTGCTTTCAGAGAGAGAGAGAGAGAGAGAGAGAGAGAGAAACATTAATGAGAGAGAGCGAGAGAGAGAAACATGGATTGATTGCGTCCCATATGTGTCTGGACCAGGGATCGAACCTGAAACCTAGGTGTGTGCCCTGATTGGGATTGAACCCACCACTTCTCAGGAATGGCATGATGCTTCAACCAATTGAGACATACTGGCCAGGGCAAGACTTTTCAAACTGTTTTATTCAGTTCAGCTATCGTTATGGGCTTTCTTCTGGACCATGTAGCTGCTAGCCAAGGAGACAGATGTTTCTAGTTAGATTCATATTTTGTAACTTATTTTCAAAAATGTTATCACTAGTGTCTTATTTTGAGAGTCTTATTATTGAAAGAAAAAAAGCATGCCATAAAAAAGAGTGTGCTGCCTTTGGCTTGAGTCAGGTTCCCAAGAGTGGATTGATGGTATTCTCTCAAGACGCTTCTTTAATTTGATAATAAAAAAGTACAGGAAAGTAGGATTTGGTCTATGAAAATTTAATTTATGAAAAACAACTTTTCAGGAACCTTGGTGTTCTGTAAGTCCCTTGTGATGTCTGGAAATCCACCACTCCCCTTGAGATGAGAAGCAACTTCTCAGAGAGGCTTTGAGAGCCAGGACAGGACTAATTCACAACTTCAGAGGCTGCCTCCCCGTGCGGGTTAATTCTCTCCTTGCTAAGTGGCCTGAGATGAGTGCAATTGCTCTTCCCGGCTCCCCAGGACCAGCCAATATATTTCCTGCAAGCTCTGAGCAGAGTGTAGTCCCCCGGCGCATTCCCACTAATGAACAAACTGCCACCGCAGCATCTGCTCTTAGGACTTTCAGACTCATGTGCCAGAGGGATTCCAACCCGGGAGAGGCCATTTCTGCTGGAGCCAATGTCATTCTTACTGCACACCAACCATGCCATTACTGCCTCAGGTGTCTTACTTCCAGCTTGTCTCGGAAGGAAGGAAAGGAGGAAGGAAGGAAGGAAGGAAGGAAGGAAGGAAGGAAGGAAGGAAGGAAGGAAGGAAGGAAGGAAGGAAGTTCATCCCCACCCCTCTTGTAAATGTAATACATGCTTATTGTAAACATCTTCAGAAATATAGAAAATAAAAATAATTTGAGGTCATGTGACTTAAGTTGAACAGAAAATGGAAGCAGATGCGTATGTTTACTTAAAAGCATTTTTTTTCATGGAAATGTATATTGGGAGAAAGTAATAAGTTTGATTTCAACAGGCATTCTCTTACCTGCCTGGCCCCAGGGAGAGGCAAGGCTTTGTGGTGTCCCGCCAGGTTCTGTGCAGTCTGCCTCTAGGCTTACCTGCCCTTCATCTTTCTCCTCAGTGCCTTGACTTTGAGGGTTCAGTTTGAAGAATGATCTGGATGGCCGTCATGCCATGACAAGACCAGTCAGAGGAAGGGGAATGCTTTGTCCGAGTGGTTGTGACCAAGATCCCAGCAATAGACAGATCACCACCATGGGTAGAAAAGAGTAGGCATTGGGGAAACGCAGCGATGGAGAGCTCTTTGGAGGAAGAGTGTGGCAGCATCCCTTCCCTCTCAGATATTCCTGGTCCCATTTTCTACTTCCTTCCCCTCGGTCCTGGTCACAGCATCTGGACCCTAACTCCCCTCCTCCTTCACCTCTCCTGCTTTCTCCTAGGTGGGCAGGGATTAGCATTTCAATCCCTCATCGCCAGCCTCCACCTGCTATCACAGGTAGATGTTTCTCCTGTCAAGGCTGGATTGAGACGTCACTTTAGAGAACACCGGCTCTGTGGTAATTTCAGCGAGGGGAGGAGATGATGATTAATAAGAGTTTTTCAACGGAAGTCTCCCTGTTCTGCTTTTCAGTGTGAAGTTAAGAGACGATATAACAGCTGTTAAAGCAAGAACTTTGGACTCAGACATGGGTTTCCGTCTCAGCCCTGCCAGTTGCTTGCTGCGTGACCTTGCCAAGTTAGAACGCCCTCCCCCCCGCCAACTGGCATGTTTCCTCATGTGTAAAAATGGGATGAGAATACTCTTTGGCCGTGTTTTTACTATAAAAGTTATAATACATGTGGTACCTAATACACTGCCCCCACACAATACCCACACAGTAAATGTAAGAATAGCAAATAGCATGTGATTCCAGGAAAAGAATGGACGTCAGTAACCACCCACACTCTTGGGTGGAGCTAGGCAAGCCAGGGACCAGGACATCTATGCTCTTGTTTCCAGGAATGCCTCTATTTCCAAATTATCCCTCCAGATCTCCACGTCATCCCACTCCATGGAAAAATCCAGATTGAGAAGGGACAGTCAATCTTATGGGGTGGCTGAGAGAAAAGTATCCAAGGGAACAGACTCACCCTTCCAAGGTGTTAGATGTCACGGCAGTGTTTTCCTTTTGAAAATTGTAGCTTATTAACTCTGAGGGGTGAATGTTATGAAGGAATTTTCATAGAGGGTTTCCCCCCATCTCTCAGGCTTTATGTATCCACTCAGCAAGCATTTTAGAAGTTCCTTTCCTGTGCGAGAGCTGCATTAAATGGGGTTATAAATATTATCCCTTTAAAGATCTGTCAGTGCAGTGGATGGATAAGGAGACAATGGCGATGCATTTTGATTAAGGCAGTGACAATGGCACAGCTGTGGACACTTATCTGGACTTTCATTACAGGAGATATTAAATGTCCTTGTCTTTTGAGTCAATTGAACTCAGGAGTTTCAGTTACCCCTACAAGCATGTTGCCTACAAGGGAACAGAGATCACTGGACTTGTCTGCGCTGTCTCCCCAGCGTCTGGCATCAGACCAGGTAGATAAAGGCCATTCAGTGAAAATCTGTTGAATGAATGAATGAATAAGTAGCGTTCCAGGGGTGGGGGTGTGTGAGGACTTCCTATGGTCTATTTGCAGGTACACTACTCCCATGTTGTCCACCTGCTCTAGCAACCCCCCCCCAACCCACTCCTACAGCACCAGTTTTGCTCTCTATTAGCTTATTTTCATCAGCATGCCCTTCTCCTAGGCCGATGTCCCACTTCCTTGTCCCCTTTGCAGTGAACCTCCTCAAAAGTATTGTCCGTACCCACTGTCTGCAACTTCTCTTTTTCCCCACGAGCTTCCTCGAATTCATTTCGGTCAGCTCTCACCCCAGTGTCTCCACCAAACGTGTTCTTGTAAAGCCCCCCCAGGCCCTCCATGTTGCTAAATCAGTGACCACACTGACCTGTACCTTGCTCACATAGGGGCAGCATTGGACAGGGGTCCTCTCTGCTTCCTCCCTGGCACAGCCTCTCCAGCTGACTTCCACTCTGGACTCATGTACACCTGTTTAGTCTCCCCTACTGCTTCCTGTCTTCTCTGGGGTCTTTTTTTAAAAAAAAAGATTGTATTTATTTATTTTTAGAGACAGGGAAGTGAAGGGGAAAGAGAGGGACAGAAACATTAATATGTGGTTGCCTCTTGCACACCCCACAATGGGGACCTGACCCGCAACCCAGACATGTACCCTGACTGGGAATCAAACCAGTGAACCTTTGGTTTGCAGGCCACGCTCAATTCACTGAGCTACACCAGCCAGGGCCTTCTCTGGGGTCTTAAAGCTGGCCTGTTCATGGCTCAGTCCGAGTCTTCTTCTCTTTCTGTTTCCATGTGTACTTCCTTGGCAAGCTTATCTATTTCCATGATTTTAAATACCACTAGTCTGTGTATAACTCCTCAACCTATATCTGCTTCCAGACCTCTCTTCTGAACTGCAGACTCACCTCCAACCAACACTGGGCTTCACTGGTGGCTTGTCTAGTAGACCCTTCACAACCAGCCTGGCTAGAGCGAAATATGTGATTTTTCCCCCTCAGACCTGCCCCACCTTGCCATTGCTCATACCCAAAACATTGAGCCCTCCTTGATCTCTCTTTTTCTCACGTCCCACATTCAGTCCATCCGGAAATCCTGTTGGCTCATTGTCCGAAACATAAGCAAATCTGGCCATCTCTTGTCATCTACACACACACTGCTCACACCGTGGTCCGAGCCGCTGTTTTTTCTCACTTAAATAACAGCAGTAGCCTGCTAACAGTCTCATCTCAATACAGCTGCCAAAAGCGCCTCTTAAAACAGAAACCAGACTCTGTGCCTTCTCTCATCCGGGTCCTGCAATGGCTCCCTATTGCCCGAGTTAAAACTAAATGGCATAACCAAGCTTATGGGATGCTCGCTGCCTTTCACTGTAGTGAAAGCCTGTCTCCTTCCTGTTCCTGCTCCTGCCCCAGGACCTTTGCTCTAACTCAGGGGTCAGGACACATTTTCTGCAAAGGGCGATGAGGTAAATACTTCAGGCTTCGAGGGTCTCTGTTGGGCTACGAAACTCTACTGCTGCAGCATGAAAGCAGCCACAGACAGAGAACGGGGGTGGCATGTTCCAATACTCCTTTATTTATGAGCACTGAAATTTGCATTTCATCTAGTTTTCCTGGGTCATAAAATACTACTCTTCTTTTGATTTTTTTTCAATCTCTGAAATATGTAAGAAACATTCTTAGCCTGGTGGGCCATCTGAAAACAAGGGGCCGATTGGATTGGCCCACGAGCACTGTTTGCAGGGAACGTTCTTCCTCCGGAAATCTGCTGACCACCTTTTGCTCTCTTTCGGTCTCTGGTTGAATGTCACCTTTGGGGCAAGGCCAGTCCAGACTCCCCCATTCAACCCCACCGCACCCTCTCCCTGATTGCCCTCAACATTCCCCAACCTTTTCACTCTTCCCTACTTTTTCCTTTTTGCACACTCTTACCCACCTCTAACATGTATAATTTACTTATTGTTGTGTTTTTTGGGCTCCTCACTAGGACCTGGGACCCTCAAGAGTAGGCATATTGATCTGTCTCATTTGTTGCTTTATCCAAGTGCAGAGGTCAGTGCATTGCCCACGATGGGCACACAGTGCATAATTGTTGGTTATTTATTACGTGTGGCCGTTTACTAGAGAATGTTTTTAGATATGGTGATTTTTGCCCCTCTATATCTCAGACCATGAATACTAGGAAAACAAGGAGGCTCTGAGTCTATTGGAGGCATCAAGGAGGGCTTCCTAGAGGAAGTGACACCTGAGCTGAGTCTAAAGGCTAGAGGAGGAATTCGTGGGACGGAGAAGGCCTGAGGGGAGGGCAGTATAGGCAGAGCAACTGTGTGTTTCTTGGATTCAGGGAATGGTATGAGGCATGAGAGCTGGCACTGGTGCAGTGCTGGCCTGAGGGCAGTGGTAGGAGAGGCTGCAAGGTGGGTGGCCAGGGGAGATGCTCTGAACAAAAGTGGCAGCTCTTCAAAGACATCTGGGGATTCAAGAGAAAGGCCTTTTCAGCTCTGAGTAAAGCTAAACTTGCTTCTGCAAGGACCCTCATTGAGGATCTTTTCTCAAAACTGCCTCCCATAATAAGTGAGCGGGGGGAGTCCTGGCCATCTGGCCGAATGTCTGGGCTGCAGTGCTCCTTAGAGATCCACAAAGCTGCAATGCCCCTCAGCCCCAAAGCCCCTCTGTGGATGCCGGTGTGGTGAGATACAGACCTGCAGAACCCCCACCCCAGTTTCACCAGTTTTCTCCTGGCCCCTGGAGGCCCCTAAGACCCTTCTGCCCTACCCTGTCTTGGGGAACAGCTGAGGCCAGAGCACATAGAGGCTTTTACATCTCTCAGCACCTGTTGCACGTGCAGCCTTGTGGGGCTTGAACACCAGCGTGTGTAAGATGCTTCAGGTCCAGGGAGAGAAGGCACAGGCGTGTGATGAGACCTTTGAAGAGAGCAGGGAGTCTGGGGGCAAGAGTGATCATGTCTGTTGGAGAGAGATCAGGCAAGACTTCATGGAGGTGGTGGCATTCTGTGTCACTCTTAGTCAAAAATCACGGGGGACAAGGGGAAGGAAGCTCCAGAGCAGGAGTGTGTGGACATTTGTGTGCAGACAGGCTCTAGATTAGCACAAGGCAAGCAAGCTACTAATTACGTAAGTTATTTCCCAGGCAGCCAAAACACCCAGCCCCAGCAGATGTCAAATGTATCCATTTTGTCCTATAATCTTTAAACAATCTTTTCATAAAGTACCTTCTGAAGTAAAGACCTAATCCATCTTCCCCACTAGGAGGGGAATTATCCTTCTGATGGTTCTTGATGGTGTGAAATAATCCTTTTAGGTGACATGAAACCAGCTCTCAGCCTAAATCCCGTCTGGTTCCTCCCTCACAGGTGCCATCATTACTGTTAAGAACAGCATTTAAGAAATAAGCAGAAAGACTGGAGGGGTTATTTTCAGCCTCCAATAGCATTAAGCTGGAACCTGAATCTCCTAAAAATGGCTTCTGACCGGCTGTGCTGAGGATCTTGTTGCTTCCTCTTGGGGAGGAGCCTCCAATTCCTGGGCAAGGAGGAGGAGCCCAGGGTCCTGGCCCACTCCTGGGAGGCGTGGCCCTAACAGGGTCTTGGGACTGTGACAGGTTAGGTGGGAAGAGCAATTCAAGACAGCCCAGAGGGAGAAAGTATGAGAATTACAGGGTCTTAGAGGTAGTGGGGACATGAGATCATCCACTTAGTGACAACTGTCCTTGGAGGGGAAGGCAGCACAGCTGGGTGCAGAGGGCACAGAGCTTGGAAATAAAGACCCCAAGTTCAAGCTCTAACTTTGCTGCTTCCTATTGCGTGATTCGGGGGCATCACTTAATTTCTCTTTCAGAATTTGCAAATCAAGAGCAACGTTAGTAAAGCCCTTTCTTGTGCTATCCATGTGGGAGAACCCCTGGGCCAGAGAGTTGGAGAGTCATGGTTTGGGTTAATGCACCAGCAAGGTCTGCAGCGGAAATGAATGCACAGGGCTCCTTAGAGCCTGCGGTTGTCTTCTTGTTATAAGGTTCCATTTTGTAGGGTAGCTTTCTCAGGGCAGCACTGAAAGAAAGGGTTGATTCCACTCTTATTTGCATTCTTTTTCCTGGTCATAGCACACAAACGAGGGCTCTGGCTTGTCACGTAATTACCCACCTATTATTCTCTCTCCTTGTACTTAATACCATCTATTCTATCCACCTATTTACTGGAACAAGCTTTCTTGAGCACACGCTATGAGTCTGTTGGGTGCTGTGTGAATTCCTGGGGACTCGAACAAGAAAGGTTGCCTGTGGAGCTCTTAAGGGACACACAGACTAACCTATACCCAAAAAGCACACGATGCCATGTGATGTTTTATAACAGAGGATTGCATAGAATGTTGAGGGAGGAAAAAGGATGGAGCTCATAATTTGAGCTATTTGCACTGTTATAGGAGAGGCTACAGAGAGGGAGTGGTGGTGCTGGGGATTACTAAGAGCCTAAGAGAAAGCTCTCGGTAGGTGGATACTGATGGGAGTGTTGGTGGGGGCGGGGGGTGGCAAGGGGTTGAAATGGGGCGGCCACTGCAGGGAGAGAGAGCAGTGAGTACTGACCCATGTTGGGGCAGTGGCTCTGGGTCAGTGTGGCTGGATGTGGTGAGAGGTAGGAGAAACACTGGGTACTTGGCAGGTACCAGAATGCAAAGCTATCTCATGGTCTCTAAGGGGTTAAGCTTCATCCTGTAGTTCCTTTGAAAGCCTTCTAAACAGGAGAGTGACATTATCAGATTTTAGAAAGATGATTCTGGTGGCAGTGTGTAGCACAGATGGGTGGGGAGAAAATTAGAAACAGGGAACCCTGTTCTGCAAAGATTGTGATAACCCAGACAACGGATGGTAAGGGCCTCAATGAGGGCAGGAGCGGTGGGCTGAGGACAAAGTGGATTGGAGAGATTTTGAAGAGAGTCAGCTTGGTGACTGATTGGGAATGGGAAAGGGAGCCAGAGGGAGGAATGGAACATGGCCCTGAGGTGTCCTGTTTGGGTGACAGGGTTAATGATGGTGTCACTGGTCAGGGCATAGGGCATAAGGAAGAGATTGGGGAAAGCAAAGAGAGCAGAGAATTAGGAATTCTACTTTGGATCTGTTGAGTTTAGGATTAGGAAAAGGTGTCCAGTTGGCATTTGGAAATGGGCTTAAAGTTTAGGAGATAATTTTTATTCATGACATAAGTACTGAGTATCGACTATATGTCAGGTGACCTTCTAGTGTCTGGAGATGCAGCAGTGACTGTGATGGACAAGGTCTCTACCTTCATGGAGCATCCATTCCAAAGTGGGAAAACAAACAACGAGCTAGTGAACAGATATAAAACAAGACAGGATAATGTGATAGAGAGCGATGGAGGGGGGCTACATTAGACAGGGGTTCAGGGAAGGCATTTCTTAAGAAGGCAGCATTTAAACTGAGATCAGAATAATGAAGAAGAGCCAGTCATGTGAAAACCTCAAGGAAAAGCCATCCTGGCAGAGGGAACAGCATACACAAAAGCTTGGATGTAAGAACACACTTGGCATACTCCATGAAGAGAAAGAAAGCCAAGGTGTTTGGAGTATAATGATGGAAGGTAAGACATAAGATTGAAGAAGTGGTCAGGGGTCAAATCACATTGTGGAATGTATCAGTCAGATTAGGCCAAAGTGCATGCTAACAAATGGCCCTCAAAGCTCAGTAGCATACAATCTTGACTTATCACTCCTACTACATGCCCTTTGTGGACTGGCTGCACATCTTCTCCACTCCAGGTGGACAGGGCAGCTCTTATCTGGGATGTTTCTGGTCCTCTAGAAGAGAGAAAAAAAGGAGGTAGAAGACCATGTGATAGCCTTCAAGTGTCTGGGTGAAAGTGAATGTGCCACTTCCATTGGCCAAAGCAAACTGCCTGGCCCAATACGATTCATCAGGGGTGGGGATATAAACCCTCCCACAACAAGGAGCAACAGATGTTGAGACCAACAATACAACCTACCCCACAGGCTATGGTGAGGCTATCACATTTTATCCTAAGGGCTATAGGAAGCCTTTGGGGTACATTTTCAAACAGAGGAGTACTATATTGGCTGCCAAGGTTAAAGAATAGATCAAGGGTGACAATAGGAGATACAAAACAGGGTACACTGGAAAAGCATGTCTCAGGTACTGAGCTCTTGGTAAGGAGCTCCTTTGGGGCAGAGCCCTGAAAATGCTATCGAGACAGCACCCTTTGCCAGAGGCACACAAGGGAGATGCTTTGGCTTAGCCTGGCCTCCTGGGCACACCACTTGTAAACCTCTCAGGCACTCCTTGATGGTTTTGGGACAGGAGACCCTGAATACCAGGATCCTGACCAAGATCACAGCATCCCTCTCTATGAGTCTCCTGGTAAGAGAGGCATGTGGTGAAAATTGCAAATGGAAAAGAAAATACACCTCCTTGCTAGTGAGCACAGACCCCGAGCCCCAACACAGAAGGGTTTTGTTGGTTAGACTGGAGGAACCAGAAACCACTGGCTTATGTTTTCTGCTGCTCCCCACACCAACTACCATAAGAAACAAAAATCAATCCCTGGTCATGAATTTCTTCTCTTGCCCAGATGGAAGGGAGAGAGAGAGGAGGACAAGATGGTTGGGTGTGTGGTTAAGGAGAGTGGGACCCCCAAACTGTAGAGGAAAGAGAAAGAAAAAGCAAGATGACTGATAGTTCCTCTTATAGACCAGAGCAGACCCCCAACCACCTTCGGGACAGTGTGGCCCTGATCTCAGGTAGCCCAGTCCAAAGGGGCAAAGCGAGGAGTCTGGACCAATCTTTCCCCTCCATGGCATGGGCTGGCATGGGGTGGAAAGGGAGCTTACTTTTCCAAACACACCTTCTGCTACCTCGTTCCTTCATTCTGGGAGAGGAAGGGAGACAGAAGAGAACTTTGACTGACTTCTCTCACCAAAGCCCCACCAGGGGTTTTGTGATTTCTCATTACATGTTTGAAATGCTCCAGAGGGTCCTAGAAGTGAAGAGGGGACACATGGCCAAAATATCCAGGACAATTGACTTAGCCCTTTGACCACCAAATCTTGGCTTCTATTTTTGTAAGAGAATGTCACATTTCTTCAACTACAATTATGAACATCTTTCAGGGTCCACCTTTACGCCCTTTTTGACACCCCACCCCCACCCAAGTCTAGCACAGGGCAGTGCTAGACAAGTAAGACACTCCTATGAATGAACAACCGACCGAGTGAACAAATGATTTCCCAGGAGGCTTGTTCAGAAACGCCACTTGCAATCCATCTCTCCCATCGGCCACGATGAACTTTGTCTATCTATGAGCGTGCAGGGAGAGAAGGGAATTCATGGTGCTGTCAGCGGAGGAGAACAACAATCTAGGCCTCTGGCTTCTCCCCCGCGGGCTGGGCCCTGTGACCAGTGTTCAGAGAATGACAGCCTGTCTCTGCTTCCTCAAGGAACGAAGACAGGCTCAGGCCACTACCCAGGGAGCTGGCCAGTGAGAGCCTACCTGTCAAGTTGACTGGAACATAGAGAGATAAACTCATGGTGAGCCCCTCTGTGGCACCCTGGGGCTTTGGTGACAGAATTAATTAATTAACACACTAGCATCAAAATTCAAGTGAGGAGGAAAAGTCAATTAGTGATTGAATAACCATGAGGAGACATATTTTAATGAGGGTCCCTCTCATTTGAGCTGTTCCTTGGCGCTCCTGGTTGGGCGTGGCTGCCCTCCCTTTTCTGAAGCACTGTAAAGGTGAGCAGGCAGGAGCGACGAGGAACTCGTGTCTCTCTCTAGTTTATATTCAGGGTTGGATGGGGAACAGAGAGTTCTCTGATGTCTGCTGTACGCCAGGGCCCCAGAAAGCTTGCTATCATCACTCTGAATTCCTTTCAGCAGCATGCTCATTTCGATTTGCAGTCATCCCATCAGCTCGCCTTCAGCAGGCGTGGCCTGGCTGCGGAGCGATCTGAGCGGAGACGGGGAGACACACACAGGCCAGGAAGGCTGGTGCTGGGCTCTCTTGGGATGCATCTGCCACCATTCCACCCTCCATAGCCTCTTTAACTCTATTTGCTTCCACAGGGAGATGGGGAGATTATGATGTTTTGTGGGTGTTCCAAACCCTTGTCATGATTAATAAAAGTCTGGCAGGAACAGGAGCTAGGATGGCTTAGCAGGCTCTGGTGCTGGGGATTTGGGGAGGGAAGACAAGTGTTGCTCTTGTTCCAGCTGCCTGTGTGACACTGAGGAGCCTGGGGACCATGTGGGACCAACGGGCCAGCCCCTGCTCCCTGCACTTACTCAGGAGGTTTACTGATCCTGTGGGGTATGTCTGTGGACAGTGGGACTGGTAGGGGTAGGCTGAGGGCCAGGAAAGGAAGCTCCAGAGCATGAAATTATTAAGGTCAAGAGAAAAGTACAGGAAGAGGAAGCTCAAGGTCAAGTGACCAGAAGTGGAATATTAACAGCAAAATAAAGTGCATGATGGAGAAGCTTCTAGCCTGGGGAACTCTATTTCCCTGACACTGACGTGGATCTGGATTGGACTCAGGGCTTTTGGAGGAGGACTTGAACCTGAAATTGGGATTTAAGTTCCACTATTTCTTTTTATCAGCCAATAATGCACGTTGAGCATAAGAAAAACAGACAAGGGAAAAGAAGTTCAACCTTACCTCACTCTACTCAGAGACTAACCACTGTGAATACTTTCAGATGCTTTCAAAATAAGTATATTTAGTGTTTTGTATAAACAACACTACTTAGCTGTATAACATAATTCTGTGTGGTAGTCATACATATTTGGGTCAATGGAAAGGCTTATCCCCTTTGTTATATTCACAAATGAAAGTCCAGTTTAAAATTTTATTTTCTGTGACTTGAAAACTATTGAGTTTATGAAAAATGACAAAATATAACCATGGATTTCTTGTGCAATAAAAAATTAAAATAAAGAAAAACACAGAAGGACATACATGATAAGTAAATAACTGGAGAAAAACACCTTGTTCTTGAAGAGAACAGTAAAATATTGCAAAAAAATACCAAGAAAAAATTAAAAATAATAATATTTTTAAATAAAGGGAAACGTATAAAAATTCAGATAACTGAGGTAAAAAGAAAAAAGCACTCCCACAAGTTCAACCCGAGGGCAATTTTTTGCTATGGTTTACTTCCTTCTAGTGCTTTTTCATAGGTTTTTATATAAACAGCGCTGTGTGTCCTGTTCCCCGTCTTCAGAAGGTCTTGCACTTGGGGAAGGTGCTGTGTGCCGCTCGGGCAACCTCTCAGTCTTCCAGTCTCGCCCTTAGCCTTCCGTCTATTATTCTGTGTACTTGATGAAGACCTACACGAAAGCCTGGCAGGTGGGTGGGTGTAGACTCACTTTGTGGCTAAGGCTGTTTGGGATTCCACTCTGTCACAGGAAGTCACATACAACCGTTAAATGTTGTTACAGGTTTGGCAGGTATCTCTTTACCTGAGTTTATGGCAGTTTCCTCCCCCTCCTGCTACTTCTTCCTAGATGGAAGCAGCCATGATCTCTTCTATCCTAGGAAGAGCCTGTCACCCAAGGAATTTAGTTTATTTGGGTCTCTTGACATCTTGAGGACTCCGCTGATTTGAGAAACCGTCATGCAAAACCACGGCTCACTCAGCTAATTGCCGTTACCAGGGCAGGTTCAACAGTCACTTGCGGCTTTCCTGTTCTAACCGGAAACAGAAGCTCAGGAGGTATGGTTTTTAAATGCATGCTAATTTAAACGAGGGAAATGGTTACTTGGTGTAATTGACATTTTTTATTCTCTGGGAGTTAAACATTTCAAATCTTTGTTTGCTGGTGACATTGTGTCTTTTGTATCTTTTAACCTTTCAACATTTAGAGTCTTAAATTTTTTTTCTGACCAATATAAGTGAGGTGTTAAATAAGAAATACGGTGCTTCTTTATTATATTTGCTGCGATAGTTTTTGGTTGCCATTTGCTTTTGTACTTCACATTTTTGGAGTTGAACTTAGAGCTCATATTCTTTTTTTTTTTAAAGTCTTGTATTGCTTCTAAGCTTATACAATTATCTTTTATCTAGAGGTTTGAAAAATATCCAATTCTATTTTTCTGAGATTTTGATGTTTAAAAAAAACCACAATTAACTCTCCCACTCAATTGGAATCCATTTTAGTGCATAACATAAAGTGAGATTCTAAAATTACTGTTTCTCCAAATTGCTAGTTAATTGTCCCAACACCATTTATTGGGTAATCCTTTCCTTCCCTCATTGAGCTGTAATGAATCTTACATCTTTGTACATAACTGGGTCCATTTCAGGCCATCTGTTCTGTCACAGTGATCTCTCAGTCTGGTCCGGGGCGGGTGCCGATGAGTTTGTGAAACTGCGAAGCTAAAGAGCTGACTGTAGATTGAGTACGGCCTCCTCCGCGGCCGGGAGTCACACACACTCTCTGAAAGCATCTGACAGCAGTTATATAACTTGTGTTTATTTACTTATTTGATTGTTTAATCAAATAAGTAAATCCCCGAGAATTAAAGCCCTTTGAGGGCTGTGATTGTCTGCACAATGTTAACTTTCCCCGAGCCCTGCTCTCCCGGAAGCAGCAATGGACTGGAATCCAGCTCCCTTCTGTGTTCCTGGAAATGGCTGACTGCAAAGACTCTCCCAACCCAAGACGACCCAGATAAGACTCAGGGTTACCCCCTTGTTTACCTGTGACAAGGCCAGACACAGCCCCTCCAAATTCCCGTTCTTTGTCTCATAAATGATTAGCCAAACTCTTTGCTTTCGTTGATGGATATGTATAAAATGCCCGTTTACTTGTCCTAGCCCAATTTTAGTTAGGCTACCCTGCCACCCCTGAACTTTGACCCATGCTCAGTCTGAGCTAACATGAGAATGGGGAACAGCCCCTCTTTCTCAACCCTCCCAGAAACAGGGGGACCACAACAACAACAAAAAACAATCCCTAATCAACTGTTTGAGCATGCCCCCTACTCATCCCTCCCCCCGCCCCATGCCCAATTCTTGCTTACATCCTCCTACAAAAGCAAAGCCGTTTTCTGCCTGATTTCTACACCTTAGGACCTCACCGGTGTTAATGTTAGAGCATTCTTCCTATTATTACAGTCCCCCTACTGTAGTCATCTCTTTCATTTCATGCTATTATTTACTATTTGAGGAGAGATAATGTGATTTGACTACCTTGACTAGAGATATGGTAACACTTGTATACTCTCCACTGTATGCTCGGTGTTTAAACAATTCCTGCAGCAGAGTACATGACTGATAATGTTTCAATTAATGGTTCAGTCTGGTTTTTTTTAATTGTCAGAATAATACATTGCCACTGAAAGCAAAAAAAATCAAACAGTTCTGAATGAGACGGAATAAAGTATAAAGTCTTCCCCTCAAGTTCTTGGATGTCACCACTTTTTACATTTCCTCTCTTTCAAGAAATTCTCTAAGCTTGGGTGAAAAAACATATGTATACGTCACAAGTGAGATGATTTATACTTAATATTCTTTAATTTTCTGTATTCACCTGTTAAACAATACACTGTCCCTTGGGTGTTGTTTTCCCTATCAAGGGCATGAGCTACTTCCTTTGGCCCTAATAGCAGCATAGCATTCTATTATAGGTGTGTCATGGTTTGCTTTTGTGTCCCATGGTTTGCTTTTGTGTCCCAGGCCTTTATGGTACAAACGATACTCCTGTGAACACCTTTGTGTGTATATTTTATGTACCTGTGCAAGTACATACACAA
>VMDR010017706.1:0-10722 GCA_007922815.1 Macrotus californicus
GCCCTGCCCTCCGGGCTGGGTGGCCTTGGACCTGTCTCAGCCTCTCTGGGTTTTAGTGTCCCCTCTGTAAAATGAGGATCCCAGCACACTCCCTTCTGAGTCGTTGTGAGTGTTAAATGAATACGTGTAAAACACTTCGGACAATGGCCCCCAGCACCTGCAAGCACAGGGGTTCTGTGACTCACACCCTTCACCATGCCCTGTGCTCCTATCCCTCTCCCCAGGCCGCACGCACGGCGAGGTCCTGGCTTCTCACTTCCTGCTCCGGCCCTGCCACCCCTGAAATGCCCCAGGAGCCAAGAACACCATGTCCAGTGACTACACGAGCGAACTCTCCTCTACCTTGTCTTACTTTCAGTCCCCACGACCCCACGAGGGAGGGATTCTGATCAACCCACTTCACCGACAGGGAAAGTGGGACTGGGGGAAGAGAAGCAGCTCGCAAACCAAAAGTCCCTAAAGAGGCCCAACAAAGAGGCTAGAACAGCAAGGAAGAAAACTCAGGCAGGTGCCCTCCCCTCTGCGGCCTATGTACCTGAGGTGGGAACAGTGTCACTCACCTCACAGGGTTGGTAGGAGAACCAAACGAAAGGACAGTGACAGAACGTGAGATGCAGCAGGCGCTGGGTGACAGATGGCCCTTCCTGTCCCCCACTGGCGTGGAGACAGCCATCCTGTGAAAGCATCCCATGGCAGGCGGGAGCCCCGGGACTCCTGAATTGCTAATGACGGCAGTCACTCTCAGGGTGGGGGACCGCTGTGTGCCAGGCCCTGGGCTAAGCCCTTCACCAGTTTTATCGCCTGCGAGCCTCACAGCAACCTGAGAAGGGGACCGAGGCCCAAGAGGTGACGGGCCATGCCCAAGGCCACACAGCACCAAGGGGCAGACTCACAGGCAGCGCCCATGCCGGGGTGGGGGGAGGGGAGGGGCTGCCGTGTCCGAGTCCTGCCCTTGCTCCAGAGTCACTACCCCAGGTGTTGTGGCAATGAGTAGCTCAGCTGTGTGCCATTCCCAGAAAAAAATAATAATTTACTCTCATTCCACTTTGTCATTCTGTGACTGTCCTGACTTCTGCATTTCCCGTCTGCCCGCTCCACTTCTTTTCTCTCGCTTTTTCCAAAGCACATGCTCACGCCACGTTCTTTGTCCTGAATCCACAGAGTTCTGGCAAAGAGCTGAGGACAATTCCAGTACAAGTTGTATTTCTACTGGTTTTGCATTTGTAAATCCCCCACAGTCGTCTGACAAGCTGTCACCTGGGACACTGGTCAGCCCGTGATCCAGAGAGGCCACCGTCTGGCCCAGGAACATTCCTATCGTCCCTGTCACTGTGGGGGACGGAGGCGCCACCAGAGGCTGACAGCTCTGGACCTACCCCCAGCCTCTTGGAGGGGCGTCTCTGAACAGCAGTGTAGGCCCTGCCAGTGTCTCCCTCAGCTCCCGTCACCTGTGAGCGACACTCAAAACCTCACCACCACCCCACCTCAGGACCCCCACCTCAGGACCTGAGGGATTGTTAAAACCCCAATTGCCAGGCACATTCCCAGAGCTTCTGCTCCTGGGGGACAGGGTGCAGGAGACCCAAGAATACTCATTTCTAACAAGTTCCCAGCTACAGCCCCTCCTTTCGAATGGGGACCGCACTGGAGACCCTGGGCAGTCGAGGGGACAGCAGGGTGATGGCAGCAGGAGCATTAGGGGCTGACACTCTCCAAATGCCTGTGAGGCTGGGCCCTGTGCAGAACCCTTTGCATAAATGACTTTCTCTCCCCCCACAACCCCACGAGGCGGGCGCTGTCACGGATGAGCACACCAAGCGCGGGGAGACTGAAGACACAGCAGTCAGTGGCACTGCTGCAGAGGCCGAGACTGTCCACATCAGGGCTTCACAGGCATCCCAGGCTCCCCTCCCCATCCTCTCACCAGGGCCAAGTGCTCCAACACGGCCATGTTTCCCAGGCAGTTCACACGTCCAGGCCCCCTGTGTGTGTCCATTCCTCGTTCCCAGACTTCAGGCTCAGGGACAGTCGATTGCAAGATATTAGGAGCCTTATTGGGGGGGGGTGGGGGTCATGGGAAGGAGACCTGTCTGGTCTTGAATCAGAGCTGCGTCCCTTCCAGCCCCATTTATCAGAAAACTCCACACTGGGAAGAAAAGCAGCTCAGAGCAAAGGGCTGCCTTGGTACCCATAGGCCGTGCTCCTAAGGGGGGAGGCCCCCGGGACTGGGCCCAGGGGGCTGTGGTCTGAGGCAGGGCTAGGACAGGAGAACACGGAGGCGTCAGGACTTAAGCCGAGACCCAGGGGAAGCAGGGACCGGTCTGATGAAAGTGAAAGGAGCGGCCAACAGGCAGAAGGAACAGCACGCCATCCACAGGGGAAACAACTCAGCAAGACAGGAGTCTGCTGGCAGATTGAAATGATTCTATTCCTCCCAGCCTTGTCATCTTTAAAGTTTCAAAAGTTCTTGGCTTCCATCCAGCTCACTTCCACAGCTGCAGCAGATGTGAGTACTGACCTGGGCTAGACACCATTCTTAGCGCCATGGGTGGATTATTTCATTCGATACTCTAACAAGTAGTGGAGGTGGGCACCACGATCCCCACTTTGCAGAGGAACCAGTGGAGGTCAGGGGTTTAAGCACCTTACAAGGGGGGATCAGGGACTGCCCCCTCGTCTGATTCCAAATGCTCCTGTACCTCAGCTCCAAACCGCCTGAGAAGTGGGCGCCTGCTCCGTGCCAGGCACTGTGCAAATGCTGGCTTTACAGGCTCCCATTTAATCCTCACAGCAGCCCCATGTGGTGGGTAACATCATTCTCCCTGTTTCACAAAAGCCAGATCAAACCCAGAGTGGTTAAGACACGAGGGACAGAGCTTGCAGTCTGCTCCCAGGTGACCCGACCGTGGAGGTCTCACGCGTCACTCTGGGGGTTCACAGGCTCCCAAAGCATCCTTGTGTTCTCATCACAAGGCTCTGGAGTAAAGACTCCTTCTAGGTGTGGTCACAGACAACACCTCAACTTTCCACCCGATGGCCACCTGCAAGAGGGGGAAGATGCCCACGGGAACCTGCCCTTGGGCGGCCAGCAAAGGACGAGCCCCTGAGTGAACAGATGCCAGTGGCAAGCTGGAGACTGCTGAGGTCCACAGACAGGTTAAGTCACCGGCAAAGAGCAGATGTTCAACAGACGCTCATTGAATGGACTGGAAGGAAAGGAGGATTAGGGTCACGTGCTGTGTGGGACTGAGCTGGGTCAAAGCCAGAAGAACCCCAAGACATTGGCAGGAATGGAGAGGAAATGTCACCGCTTAATTGTGATGGAGGGACCGGGGCCCAATGTCATTGAAGTTTCAAGGTCAGTAGTCACTGAGGTCAGGCATTTAGTGCCCAGTGACAAGCACCCTCCGCCCTTGCCCTACCCCTTCAGACACAGCTGACTTAGTCTTCCCTTGGGTGACACAGCTGCCTTCCCGGAGCGGTCACCCTATGCCAGGCACGTGCAGTGTGCTTCACATCCCCGATCTCCAAACCCTTCCACGTCCCTGAGGGCAGGACCCCTGGAACCAGACAGGGCAGAGGGCTGGCCCATGGCCACCCCATTGGTGAGGGCTGAGGCTGGGACTGAAACCCAAGCCTGGGACTACCAAAGCCAGTGTTTGCATTCTGGGGTCACTGAGTCGGCCAGTGTTCCTAGATGGACCGATGGCCCATATTTGTTTTATGCCCCCCCCCCGCCCCTCCCTCTCGTCCCTACTACTCTTGGTGCTCATACTCTGGCCCAAGTCTCCTTTTCCACATATGCCTAGTGCCTTCTCTTCCTCATTCCCCTTGCGCCCACCTGCCTGATCTTCCCAGGACTTCAGAGCACTAAGCCCTCACCTGCCCCCGTGGACACCCCTTGCACACTCCTTCCCCGTTCTGGCTCACTCATCACTCAGGCCCAACTTTCCCAGAGAGGCCTCCCGATCTTCCTGGTGTACTGCTGTGCCCTGTCCCTCACACACCCTAATTTGAAGTTTGTAAATTTGCTTGCTTCTAATGCTGCCACCGCTAACCCAAGCTCAGAGGGGATGGGCCGTGCTGCTTGCTCCACCACCACAGTCCAGATGCTGGAATGCGGGAGCCCGACACTCAGTAGATATTTGTTAAGCGAATGAATAACTTAATAAGTGAATGAAATGAACAAATGAGTGATACCTCACTCTTATGACACTTGTCCACCTCTGGTTGAAAGGCATGGTCATCTACCTTCGTCCATGACATACTGTGAAAAGCTGGCCTTGAAGCGTTTAACAGAGCCCTGGCCCTAAACCGCAGAGGTCTGAGAGTGAGGGCCCCGACTCAGTCTCACCGCTGCAGCCGCTCGTGCCCGGCCCCCAGTGGGTGCGACGTGTGTGTCTGGTCAGGCTCGCCACTCTTCCAACATCCTGTTCAGGTGGCTATGAACTCTGAACCATGGGATGGGGACCATGAGACCTCAGTTTACCCTCATACCCCACGGGGGCTCTGTAGATCTGTAGATCCAGAGACAAGGGGTCCCCGGAAGCAGAGCTCTTTCAGAGGGCTCCCTGGATTCTGTGCCCAGGGAAATGCTGTGTCTGACACAGCGCAGGCGCCAACCTGGGCTGGGAAGGAGAAAGCAAGCCTGGATCAGCCAGCGAGCGGCTGGAGATTTCCTGGTGCTGAATGTGATAATAGCTTTTTTCATTCTTTGAACATCAGAAGTGATGCCCTGTCCCACTCGAATCAAGTGAACTTGAGTGGGTTGTTTTGTCAAGTTACATGAACACCTAGAAAATAATTCTGATTCATCTCTGAAGAGAAATCACAATGCCTTAAAATCTACCTTTTGTTTTTTCTCTTATTGTCATTACTACGACTTTCATGCTGTGTCTGTGTGTTTGAAGCTTCACAAGTGCTGCTGGTACCTCTCTGCCTTTCTCCATCTCAAACCCTTTCAACTCAGTGATGGGTGCCGGCCTCTCCTTTCCTCTGCCCACACCCCTCCCCCCGAGGACCCTACCCACTGCTTCGAACGCCATCTGTACACTCACGACATGCCCGTGAATGTGTCTAATAGGCACCTCAAACTCAGTGGGCCCCAAACAGAAGCCCCGCACCTCCCCCAGACTTGCTGCTCCTTCAGTTGCTCCATGTCACGGGCCTCTGCCCAGGTGTTCAAGCTAAAACTTGAGTCACATCGGACTTGTCTTCTTCCATCACCCTCTTCCCACGACGTTCAATCCCTCCAGTTCCAGCTCCAGACTCTTTCATACAGGGTTGATTAGTGTCCCCCGAAAATTCATGTCTGCCTGAACCTCAGAATGTGGCCTTGCATGGAAACAGGGTCTTTGCAGTCATCATTAGTTAAACTAGGATGAGGTCATACTAAATTAAGGGGTACCCTAATGAGAAGAGGGCACCCAGAGGGGAATGCGCATGGAGCCTGAGGCAGAGACTGGAGTGATGCAGCCACAAGCCACGGACTGAGGGCGACACCAGAAGCTGGAAAGGCAGGAAGGGTTCTTCCCTGACACCCTCAGGGGGAGCGTGGCCCTGCCAAAACCTTATTTTGGGACTTGTAGCCTCCAGAATTGTTGGAGAACAAATGTCTGCTATTTTAAGCCACCAGGTTCATGGTAATTTGTTACAGCAACTCCAGGGAGAAACTAATGTACTAAACAAAGCCACCATTCTTCTGGGGCACCGTCAGCCCTCACCTGGGGCATCCCAACACCCTGCCAGCTGGTCTCCATTCTCTCCCTCCTACACACACACTCACACACATATGCATGTGTACACACAAGTACATGTGTGCATGTGTGTGTATGTGTAAATCATGAAGTACAATAGATGTATATATGTATCTATGTGTGTGCAGGGTGCACTAGTGTAACCACCTCACAAAACAAAAGAGGATATGTCCTTCTTCCCAGAAAGCTCCCTCCTCCCCCTCCCCCTCCCCAGTTAACTCCCCCCCTCCCCGCACACGTGACCCACCAAGCACCCACTTCCTGATTTCCGTCACCATAGAGTCTGCTTGTGCCTGGGCATCATAAATGACCGTGCAGTGTACACCCTCACTGAATCTGGCTTCTTTTACTCTGCCTAGTCTGAGGTCCGTCCACGGTGCTGTGTATGTCAAGAATTTATCCTCTTTTACTGCTGACTTATCCCACTGGACCAAATGTTTTAAAAACACAATCAGATCATGTCATCCCAGTGCTTAAAACTCACCAACAGCTCCCGAGGGCTTAGACTGAAATACAACCAACCGCTGATGGTGGCCCCGGCTTCATGCACCCTGAATTCTGCCAACCACCCTCAGTCTGATGGGGCAGGACCTGCGCTGGCCCCCGGCTCCTCGGACCCCACTGCACTGCGGCATCTGTCCCCTTCCTCACACATGACTGACTCATCCTTCCCTGGCCATCCTGTGTAAAATAGCACCACAACCCCCCCCCCCCATGTTCTAGTTTATTCCACATTATGTCACTGTTGACTCATATGTGGTTGGCCCGCCCCTTACACTGTGAGCTCAGGGAGGGCAGGACTCGGCCTTACTCACCAGTACAGTCTCAGCCCCTTGAGGAACCCCTTGACAATATCTGTTGAATGAATGAATGAATGATTTGCAAGAAAGTTCAACTATAGGTTATACTTTTTGTGTTATTCATTAGTGCTGTTCAGGGATATCCCTGGTTCCCTCTAGGCACCATTTAACAGTCGGCATGGCCATGTGACTTGCTTTGGCCTGTGAAATTTGAAAGGAAATGGTATGTGTTTTTCCAGGTAGACGCTTGAGAAGCTGGTGCACAATTCACCTTCCCTTCCCTCTGCCCATGGTGATCAAGCAAGTTCATGTTGAGAGAGACCTTCTACCTGCCAGGACAACAGGTTAATTCCAATGACTAGAGCCCTCTTTGGGGCCTATATCAAACACATTATAAACAGGAAAGTGTTACCGTATGAAGACAGTGACTTTGGGGGGATGTTTATTACTACAGCAAAACCTTTTCTATCCTGACTTGTACAATTTCCTTCTTGGATGCATTAACCACATTCCTCTCCTCCCACCGCCTCTCGAACCTCTCCGACCTGACATTAGCCCAGCCACTCATGCGAAACCACTCTTTGTTAGGATGAGCAATGGCCAGACTTCCAGTCAAGATGGCAGAATAGGTCAATGCTGTGCTTGCCTCCCCCCACAACATCAAAATTACCATTAAATTGTAGATGAACTGTCTCTAAGAACCACTGAAGACTAGCTGAACAGAAGTTCTCTAACTAAGGACATAAATAAGAAGCCACATCCAGGCTAGTAGGAGGGGTAGAAATGAGAATGGGCCGGGAAGAAAAGTCCTCATAACAACTGGCTGTGAAAACCAGCAAAGATTGCATCTGAGTCAGGCAGAGAGTTTCTGGAGACCCAGGCACTGCAAGTCTTAAAGGGCCAAAGAAAAGGCGCCCTCACAAACTCCCTCACGCTGGGCTCCAGCACAGAGGCAGCTCAAACGATGCCAGGGGCACACAGGGAAGAACTGAACTGACTAGTTTCAGGGCGACAGCAGGAGGGGCACAGGTAGTGACAGCTCTCTCCAGGGATGGAAATGCTGGCAGGCACCACTGTTCCTTTGTTGAGCCCTTCCCCAACCAAGCCAGTCCAACACAGGCAGGTGCCAAATATGATTCTCCATTTACCTGGCTAATAGTGTTTGCTACACCTCACCTGATTCACACACCTGGCCAAACCTCTTCCAGTGGCTCCTCCACATAAGTGGCGCCTTGGCTCATGTTGTGGACTTTCCTAAAGTCTCTTGAATGTCTAAAGACCCCAAACAGGCAACAGCTAGCCTCGGTGTGCCCCACACCACTTGTTAAGTGACCTCAATACTAGCACAAGTGGTGACCAGTTTCAACTAGCGTTGTAATTCCTATCACATAGCTCCAAGGCTGGCACAAGCAGCGGCCAGTCTTGGCTTGGAATGTAGCTGCAACTAAGTGGCCACAAACCCAGCTCAAGTGGCTGCTGACCTTGGCTCACACTGTGGTGCCTGCCAAAGGGTTCCAAGCCCAACGCTAGGGGCAGTCTCAGTTCACAGAATAATCTCCAAACCCAGAACAAGCAGCAACCAACCACAGATCACTTTCTAGCTCCTACAAGATGGCCCCAAGCTGGGCACAAGTGATGGCTGAACTTGACCTCCACTGGAGCACCTCCCAAGAAGCCCCAGAACCAATACACCCAGTGGCTAGCTTCAGACGACACCAGAGCACTACCCAAACCTCCACAAACCTCCATGCTCCACAAATGACACACCCAAAGGGCTGACTCAGCTGGCACTAGAGCCCCATTAAAGCAACGCCCATGCATGAAGTCAGGTGAAAATAAGAGTTTGTCCATAGCGGTCACAGCCAGTCCTCACTGCCAGTCAGGCTGAGGGTAAATTCCACTTATCACTGATGTGCCAACAGCAATCAAGGCTCAACTACAACAGAAGGGCACACACACACAGACTCACACAAGGGACAACCAACTCACATGACCAGGAGACTGCCACTGGGCACAATAGGACACCTGCTATACAAACCACTCTGCCAAGATCAAGAGACACACCAGATTCATGTAATACACAGAAACAAGCACAGGGAGGCAGCTAAAATGAGAAGAAAAACAAATATGTTCCAAATTAAAGAACACAACAAAACTCCCCCCAAATGAAATAAACAGGAGACAAGCGATCTAACAGATGCAAAGTTTAAAACACTGGTTATAAAGATTCTCAAAAAACTTAGGGAAAGAACATATAAACTGGGTGAGAACTTCAACAAAGACATAGAAAACATAAAAATGGAGACAGAGAACAAAGAACTAGCCAGAAAGGAAGAGTACAATAAGTGAAATGAAGACTATGTTAGAGGGAAACAACCGTAGATTACATCAAGCAGAGAATCAAATCAGTGATCTAGAAGGCAAGGTAGAGGGAAACACCTACTTGGAACAGCAAAAAGAAATTTTTCAAAATGAAGATAGTTTAAGAAACTTCTGGGACAATATCAAGCATGTCAACATCAGCATCACAGGGGTACTAGAAGGAGACGAGAAAGAGGATTGAAAAACCTACCTGAAAAAATAATGACTAAAAAATTCCTTAATATGGTGAAGGAAATAGACACACAAGTCCAGAAAATGCAGACAAGATGAACCCAAGGAGGCCCACACCAAGACACATTATAATTAAAATGCCAAAGGTTAAAGACAGAGAGAGAACCTTAAAAGTAGCAAGAGAAAAGCAGTTATTTACCTACCAGGAAGCTTCATTAAGACTGTCAGCTAATTTCTCAACAGAATCTTTGCAGGCCACAGGGATTGGCACAAAATATTCAAAGTGATGAAAAGCAAAAACCAACAACCAAAATTACTCTATCCAGCAAGGCTATCATTTAGAATTCAAGGAGAGAGAAAAAGTTTTCCAGACAAGAAAAAGCAAAAGGAGTTCATTACTACTAAACCAGTATTACAAGAAATGTTAAAGAGACCTCTTTAAGTAGGAAAGAAAATTATCAAAAGTAAAAATAAATATAGGAAAGAAAAAATGCTCATTGACAAAGGCAAATACTTAGTAAAAGCAGTGTATGAACTAACTATAAAGCTAGTGAAAAGGTTTAAAGGAAAAAGTAGAAAGATCACGTGTAATTACAACAATAAATTAAAAGATACACACAAGCCCTGACTGGTGTAGCTCAGTGGGTTGGGTGTTATCCACAAGCCGAGAGGTCACCAGTTTGATTTCTGGTCAGGCCATATGCCTGTGTTGTGGGTCAGGTTCTCCACTGGGGGGTGTACATGGGACAACCAATTTATATTTCTCTTGCACATCAATACTTCTCTCCCTCCCTTCCCCTCTCTCTAAAAATAAATAAAATATTCTTTAAAAAGAAATACACACATACACACAAAAGTTAAAAATAATGACAAAAACCTAAACATGGAGGGGGTGACTAAAAATTATAGATTTTAGATTGTGTTCAAACTTAAAAGACCATAGACTTAAAATAGACTGCTATAAACATAGCTTGTTATATAAGAAGCACAGAGTAACCGCAAACCAAAAATCTACAAGAGATATTTAGAAAATAAAGAGAAAGGAATCTAAACAGTATGGAAGTCACCAATATACAAAAGAGCAAGACAATAAGGGAGAAGAATGACAAAAACAACCAGAAAACAACTAATAACACGGCAATAACTACATACATATCAATAATTATTTTAAATGTAAATAGACTAAATGCTCCAATTGAAAGACAGATGGTGGCTAAATGGATTTTTTAAAAAACACAAGACTTGTACCTATGCTGCCTACAAGAGCCCCATTTCAGATGGAAACACACACGGGCTGAAATTAAAAGGGATGGAAAAGAAATTTCATGCAAATGAGGAAAAAGCTGAGGTAGCAATACTATAGTAGACTCAAAATTGACTTTAAGACGGGCCATAACAGAGGTACAGAGGGGCATTTCATAATGGCCAAGGAGTCAATGCAACAAGAGGATGTAACTCTTGTAACGTCTGCGTGCCCAACACAGAAGCACCTAAACACATAAAGCAAATATTGATGGACATAAAAGGAGAGAGTGACAGTAGTACAATCACAGTAGGGGACTTTACACCTAATTGACATCCATGGATAGATCATCCAGACAGAAAATCAACAT
>VMDR010017707.1:0-19827 GCA_007922815.1 Macrotus californicus
TGAGTGAGTGAGTTCATACATACATGAATGAATGAGTGAGTGAGTGAGTGAGTTCATACATACATGAATGAATGAGTGAGTGAGTTCATACATACATGAATGAATGAGTGAGTGAGTGAGTTCATACATACATGAATGAATGAGTGAGTGAGTGAGTGAGTGAGTTCATACATACATGAATGAATGAATGAGTGAGTGAGTGAGTGAGTTCATACATACATGAATGAATGAGTGAGTGAGTGAGTGAATGAATGAGAGAAAGGGAAACTTCTCATCACAGTAGGGTTCCAATTGATAAATGTAGGAAAAAGGATAGAATTAGAAATTCACCACTTGGCAGCCACCATGTGGACGGTTGTTTCAGGTAAGAATCGTTTATTCATAATAAAAGTACTGAGTGAAGTATGATGAGCAGTACCTCTAGCTAGTCTTAGGATATCTCCTCACAAGGTACTTACTGATGACAAAGGAGAAAAATGCCAACTTTATCATGGAGAGAACTGGTATTATAACTGTACTGTGGTTATGAAAGAGTGTTCTTTCAGGAAACACGTGCTGAAATATTTAGAGATGAGGGAAAGCGAGAGAGATGAGTCTTGTTCCAGCTCTGCCATTAGCTAGAGGACCTAGGATAAGTTATTGAAACCCTCTGGGCCTCAGTTTCATATTTGTAAGATGACGGAACTGCAATAGATCGGTGGTACTCAAAGCATGGTCCCTAAAATAGACTCATCTGGGAAGTTGTTAGAAATGCAGATCCTCCAGGCCCCACCCCAGACCTGACTCGGACACCCTGGGGATGGAGCCTCCCTGAGATTCTGGTGCAAGCACAGGTTTGAAAAGCTCAGCCCTGGCGCGTCCCGGAGGCTTTGCCAGCTTTAATGTTCTGTGGCTGTCATGTGCCTCTCCTGCTAAGCACAACCCTTGCTCAAAAAGGGCACCTCCCTCCCCTCCTACCGTTCATTCATCATTTATTTGGTGCTGGCAAAGGGCTTTTAAGGGATGTGGGAGTACCAGAAATTTGGGGAAATGGTTCTCCTGGGCATTCAGACCCAACCTCTGCTTGCAATAGGTACAGATTAAACGTAAAACATTTAATAATCCTTCTTAGGTCAGGAGACATGGCAGAAACCAGGTGATGCATAATTAAGTTCCACACAGAGGCTGCTCGGCCTTGGCCTCTTCCTGCGATGCTGGAGCCAGTTGCTTCTAGAAGGAGCAGGGCTGTAAATCATCCCTGAGAGACTCTGTGACTAGCTATAGAAAAGTTGACCTTAGCCTTCTCTTCAGGATAAATGTTTCTTGGATTAGTCAGGGCTAAGGATCTCTTCTAGTTCCTTCTAAACACCTCCCCAGGCCCAAGAGATCTTGTCTGTTCAGAGTCTAAGTTGTGACCGAGAGAGTCTTGAGTTTGCGTCTGATTTAAAACAAGGAAACGGAAACCTCTCCCGTTTTCGTCTGCTGGTGGCTGGAATCGCCAGAGGCTGTGCGCTCTCATCTGCTCCCTCCCTGCTCTTCAGCACCGCCTGACTCAAAGCTACTTTCTCAGTCCCGACCTTTCCTCAAGTTCAGTTTCTGATTTTTTTGTTTTTACATTTTTTTTAAATTTACTGAATGGATAACACATTCATCTGCTTCAGAACGCAAATGAGACAAAAATGTGTATAGTAGAAATCCACATGCCCACTTCTCTTTTTCCCCCGGACTGTGCCCGCTCCATCCACCAGCTTCAGTTTCTGATTTTGGACAAACCTGAGGATCCCTTTTTAGAACTGATGTCCCCTGAAATCTACTCTGTCCAAAACAAATCCATTGTCTTCCCTGCTCTCCTGAACCTAATCTCTTTAAGCCTCTTTGCCTTCATCTGTAAAATGGGATAGTAACAGCCCTTCCCTTATAGAGTGTGTATTCCTTGTGTAGCCAATACCTGTACACTTGGACCCTGGTGGGCACATAGTGAGCCCTCAGTAGAGATTCATTATTGATAACCCTGTAATGATGATGATGATGATGATAATAATAAACAAACTCTCCTTAAAGTAAACAACTCAGTACATTTTGCCTTTCCCCCCCAGTCTTCCAAATTGGCAGCCCTAGAGTTCATGTTTTCCCTCTTTTCCCTTTCTCTCCATTCCAAATATTTTGGCTCATCTAGCTTTAAAGTATTCCTCTCTTGATGGGATTTAGATTGGGCCATTAGAGTCAGGAAAAAATTCCCTGGGAGCCTGCCCTTTTCTTGCAGAGGCCCTTGGACAAGACTGCTGAGGACACTCGGCTGACGGGTCGCACGCCTTTGCCCCCTCGCCCCTCCCAGCCCAGACTCTCCCTGGCTCTCCGCCAGGACATTGCTGGTGACTAGTACTTCATTCCTGGCGTTGCTGTTTCCCCCTGGGTCAAGTGACTGAGGTTGTTATATTTTAAAATACAAGGTTTCCTGGCTCTCCTCGGTGCATTTAATCTTCTACAGTAGCTAACTTTCCCACCCTGGACTTCCACAAACAAGTGCACAGTTCTCATCGTCACAGTAGAAAACACACGCACACCAGAACAAACCCTTCTGCCTGTCGAGTACTCTAGTGCTAAAGTATGCAGGACAGCCTGGACCTAGAGGGCACTATGCTAAGTGGGGTCCGTCAGAGGAAGATCCATGTGATCTCGCCTGCCTGTGGCATCCAAGGAGCAAGACAAATGAGCGAACAAAAAGGACGCACAGATGCAGAGAACTGATGGCTGACAGAGGGGAGGGAGGCTCGGGGCTAAGGTGCAGGGACTGAGAAGCACGAATTGGCAGTTCCAGAACAGTCACGGGGACGTAAAGTACAGCTCAGGGAATATAGTCAGTAATAATATGTAAGAACCATGTGTGGTGCCAGGAGGTGCATGAAATGTGGGAGGGACCACTTGGCAAAGTGTGTGACTGTCTAACCACCGTGCTGCTTGCCTGAAACGCATACTACGTAGTATTGGATGTAAACTGTACTTGAAAAATAAAGTTTGAAATGTATATAAAGCAAAAACTGTAAAAATAAAGGACCGCCATCTTGACCTTGGGGATGAGAGGGGAGATGCGGGTGAAGGGCTGCCTCGCTGCGCAGGTCAGCATCCCACCAAACGGATGTTCACATTTCAGCCTTCGCGCATGTGTTCCCTCAGCCGTATTTCCACTCTCGCCCTCCTGGCAAATTTCACTCCAAGGACCGCATTTCAGTCTAACCCTGTGGGCCATGTAAAAGTCTTCGCAGCTAAGCTCTTAAATTGAAAACAGCTTCCTTACCCCTGGCCGACAGCTTAGATGTGAGCGCATGTACCACGAAGGGCTCCCTCCTTAGCCAGGGGTGAGCCTCGCAGAGGAGGGCCTCTCCGCCGGAATTGCCATTTTAATCCTGCCCCATGAAGGGGTTAAAAGAGAAATGGCTTCGTAACCAGAGCGAAAACGTCTGCCACCTGGCTGTAATATTTCACATTTGACCGAGGAACATTAGATTTATTAGGTCACACACCTCAATTTTGCGGCAGATGCTTCCTCTGTAGGGAAGTATTGGGCTCAGGCGCTTCCTCCTCCAGGAAGCCTCCCTGACCCTGCCTCCCGTCCCCTGGCCTCGGCTGTTTTCCCTGTGTTTCCACAACCATGGCTGTTCTGGGTGCGAGGGGCCCTGCCTCATGTTTTATGGGCTCCCTTCTGACTGGGCTCTCCTTCCAAGAAATATAACCCATGGACCAAGGGGATGTGCCCACCAGACCCCATGCCCCCGCTTCTGGACTAAAATCTGGGTACCCAAGTCTCCAGAAGGCCCTTCTTGAATAGCCTATGGCCTTCCTCCTAGGTTCATCCTGAAGGTGGACCACACAGCTGGTGGACAGACCTGAAGGGGACTGCTGGGCAACGGTTGCCTGATACAGGGAGAGGCTTAGATATGCAGTCTGGGGCTGGGGTATGTAGGAGGAGGGTCCACACGTGTGCGTGCCTGACCCTCGTGGTACCAGATGAAGCTGGGGTCGGGAAGCCAAAGGAGTGAGCCAGGTGTAGCTCTGATAAAGTAGGAGAGTAGAACGTATTTTATTGATAGTTTGTTAGTGAGGTTTGTAATTTTAAATACTTAGACGTACAACCGACGGGCCTCTTTCCGTACCCGTGCCCTGGGCCCTGGAACTGTTAATGGCAGGCCTGTCCATGACAGCCTGGGGACACATCTAGATGTGCAGTGCCAGCACTGGATAATCACCGGTCTTCATGGCGGTGGTAGTTGCCACATACTCCCCTGCCGCAGGGCCCTCACACACGCTGCTCCCTCCCCTGGAATGCTCTTCCCACGGACCACTTCAGCCTCCTAAACTTTAAGCTTACCTACCAGACCTCGGCGAAACCATCATTTTCTCAGGAAAGTCTCTCCTGACTGCCTGGAGTCAGCCCCTCGGACTCTGACGAATCTGGCGGGGGGGGGGGTGGGGGGTGGGGCAGTGATAACGGCAGCAGTGGTGTTAGTGGTCGTGATCGAGGCAGACAGTCACGGATTGCTCACTAAGTGGTAGACGCTGTGATAGGTGGGCTTCCTGACTGTTTCTCCCCTTCCTTGGCTCCTCTCCTGCTCTACACCCCTACACTGCCTGCCCCCGCTCCCCGTCAAGCTGACTGCCCCTGACCCCACTATCCTGAGCATGTCTGGGGTGAGACAAGACCACTGAGCGCAGCAAACGTCCTTGGGTAAGGTGGGCAGCTCCTCATCAGTGTGAAGTTACCCTGGGGACTGGGTTCTCTCCAGCCCTAGGTGACCCCCCCCCACGCCTCTGGGTGCCTCCCCAGAGGAAGGAGTGGGGTTAAATCCACCCTCCCCTCCCCTCCCCTATGTCTCCAGGTCATTCTCTCTCCAGGCCTCTGCCCTGCCCTTCCCAGTCCCAACACTGGACTGACAACCTTTCTTGTTGCCATGGAGATTTTCCATCCAGAGTGTGCAGAACTGGCCCTTCCCATTTGAGGAAGCAGAGCATGCATGGGGTATCAAGTACCTTCCACTCAAGTACCTGCCGGAACTATAAATGTTTCCTGTTCCCAAAGTAGAAGCTAGAAGGGAAGAACACCTCCTAGAGAGAGAGAACTGGAGTGAGGGCAGGGGGCCTGGAGAGCGAGCAGCATCTTCCGTTTACTCCAGCACAAGTTGAGATTTGAAAAGTCCTCTATCAAGGAGAGGGTTTCCTAGGACACTTGCCCAAGGCTGATCCTCCCATCTTCCAGAAAAATGTGGGTTAGTTTTCTTTTTTAAAAAAATACAACATTCTATGTTACATGTCAGAAGATTTACCCGCTCCAAATGTACTGTTCAATTATTTCTAGTAACCTGACAGAGTGAGGGGCGACCATCACTGCACATCAGTTGAAGCATCTCCAGGTCCTCAGCAAGGCCCCCTGTGCCCTCGGCCCGTACCCGTCTCCAGGCCCAGGCAATGGCTAATCTGCTTTCCGTCTCCGCCAGATAGCCTTTTCTGTCTCCGCCAGATAGCCTTTTCTCGACATTCCATGCGCATGGAATCATAACACGTGCTCTCTTGTGTCTAACTTATTTCGCCAAGCATCATGTTTTTGAAGTTTATCCATGATGTCCTCTGTCAGTAGTCCATTCCTTTTTTACCTCTGAGTAGTATTCTGTTGTAGGGTCGCACTGCATTTTCTGTGTCTGTTCGCCGCTTGGTAGACATTTAGGTTGTTTCCAGCTTTGGGCTCTTGTGAATGATGCTGCCAGGGACATTCCCGTGGGGATCTTTGCATGGATACATGTTTGCGTTTCTCTAGGGTAGCCAGTGAGGTGTGGAGTTATTTCCAGGTCGTCGTGTGTTTGACTCTTAACTGTGAACCATCATACTGTCTTCCAAAGCGGCTTTGCCGTTTTCGGTCCCACAAGCAATCGTGGATTTCTTTCTCTTCCCCCAAGTCACGGGGACAGGTAGCCTCTAATCACTGAGCAGCTCCCAGATTTTTCAGCCAGGGGGGATGTTCCAGCTATGTGCTCTTGGGCTGAATTATGCTTTGTTCTCTATAATGACCTTAAACAGACATTTATGATGGTTACATGTGATATGTACGGGTGCCATAATTTATTTTTTTAACATCCTTAACTCATTGGACTGGCCCCAAAAACCATCAGTTTTTGACTGTCTCAGGGAACGGTCGTGCGAAAGTACTTATGCAAACTCTGGGGTGAACAACAGCCTATTGCCTGGAGGATTTGCTGGGGAAGTGAACTCCCCGAAAGTAGATTTCGGGAGAGTCTAACCCAGGGTGGTGTCTTCTAGCAGAGTGCACTGGCCTTGGCCCCAGATTTGTCCAAGTGAAACTCACTTAGGCAAAAAGCTGGCATGAAGGACAGAAGTAGAAGAAAACTCGGGGACCAGAGGAAACAAGTTTAGGGAGGAAAAAAAACAAATTTAGGGTTGTGTGAAGGTACGCACCAACACAACCCACAGATGTTAAGAAATTCTTTATTATGAAACCGTAGTCAGAGAAATTATGGTCAGGAGTCCTCACTTTTTCTAAAAGCCTAGTAGACTGTTTCTACACAATAGCAAGAGTATACATTCAAAAAGTTTGCTCAGTGACAGAAAATATTCAGAGATTTAGAAATAAAACTCAAGACAATTCGAGTCTAAAAATAGCTGTCGGGGCCTTGGTAATAGTGACCGCGGTCACTCACCCAGGGTCACAGCTCCTGTCCCTCAAGGCCATTTCATAAGAACTTCAGGTGCTGAAATAGCAAAAGTCTGCTGGACTAAGATGCCTAACACTGAGAACAAGGAATGACAGGGAGTGAGGGGCACCAAAGACCCCCCCTCACACAACAAAAACCCTACCCCATCCCGCACAGCAAAATCCATGTGTAGCTTTTGCCTCCCCCCAAACTTGACCACCAGTAGCCTCCTGTTGACTTGGAAGGCTTACTGATAGCATGATAATACCGATTAATAGTTGACTAACACGTATTTTGTATGTTATATGTATTTCATGCTGTATTCTTACCATGGAGACAAGAAAACCTTATTAAGGGAATCACGAGGAAGAGAAAATACGTTTATAGTACCGCACTGTATTCATCGACACCAGGAGTTTGCACTGTCTCTTTACGAGATGGAGAAAACCCTCGTAGAAGTGGACCCGTGCAGTTCCACCCGTGTTGTCCAAGGGTCACCTGTCTGTGTAAAAGGAAGCCACCGGCTGTTAAGGAGTAACATGAGGGAGTGTCTTGGTGGTATTCTGATTGTGGTCTTGCTTTCTCAGTCTACACGTGCGCTAAAATAGCATAGAACTGCACAAGCGCACACACATCCCGAGTGCACGTAAAAACTAGTGAAATCTGAGTAAGGTCTGTACCCATGTAATTCCCTGGTTTCGACCTGTTCTGTGGTTTTGTAAGTAAGGTGTTCTCCCTGGGGGAAGCGGGGAGAGAGGTACATGGGAGCTCTCGACTACTTTGAAACTTCTAGTAAGTCCTAAACTATTTCCAGATAAAAATGTATTTAAGAAGGAGGGAGGGAGGGAGTGGGGGAGAGAGGAAGGTAAGCAGGGAGAAAAGAAAGGGAAGAAGGGAGGGAAGACAGACCAAAGGACCCCCTTCTCCTGTAGACAGATGGACAAGGGCTAGGGAAGAGGTGGGGGGACAGTAAGGAACCGCCTACATTTGAAGACAAGGATTCTTCATGAAAATGAAATTATGAAAAATCGACACAACAAACCTACCCTAAACTGGAATCTATACACAGGGATATATGTGTATACATATCCCGCACAGAGAAGGACCAGGTGTCGTGTAGGAAAATCCCCACGTCCGAAGGCAGGGCCTCATGGCTTGTCCTGCACCGTCATCCGGCGAGAGCGGTACCCGGAGGGGTTCAGCCTGCGCTGAGCCTGCAGGCAGCGGGTGCAAGCAGCGAGAACTGCCCAGGGGACAGGGCCTACACCGGCTGTTCCTTCCAGCAGCCTTGGCAGGGGCAGCCCTGCAGCAGAAGCGGATGCATCAGACTATTGAGCTCGGCGACAGGAGCCATTAAGACCGTTCTCGAATTCCCTTCGCTCTGATTCCATACTCGCTTTTAATTGTGCCTTGGCCGTGCGGGCAGCTTTTGTGTAGCGAGATGATGAGCACATCAGCCAGTGCCAGGGTTTTAGCCCACTCGACAGTGTTTCTTCTTCATAAATTAATCATTCAGCATTCTGGTTCGCACAGCAATTATCCTGTGGGTTTTGTAAGTATGAGTGAGCGACTAGAACAGGAATTCCGAACTGAAAACCAAGGATGAACTTCAAGGGATCCATTAAGCCCTGAGGCTGCATGCAAATGCATGTGTGTGTGTGTGTGTGTGTGTGTGTGTGTGTGCATGCAGCACACATTTATCAAGGAGAGGGGTCGATAGCTTTCACTAGGTTTTCCTGCCGAGTTTCAGATCCGGATGCTCTGGCAAAGTAACACTTAGGGGCTGACAAAACTTACTTTCACAAAGCACATCGGCACTAATTTCCTGTGCTCTCCTTCTCTAGTGACACCACCTTTAACAACTTCGTTGGGTTCAATTGCTCAAATTCATCTGAGAAAGATTTTAAAAGCTTATTCACCAATCATCTCTGAAAGGCTTGATTTTTAGGTGAAGTTTGACTTATTTTTATTAACAGATGCCCCACGGTGAGGACTTGTGGCAGCCACTGCTGTCGATGCTGACAGCTGACATTTACAGACACCAGCTCTGCACCAGGTGACGTGCTAACTGTGTGTGACATCTCACTGTGGCCTTCACAGTAGTCCCGGGAGGTAAGTGTTCCTACTTCCGTTTAACAGCTGAGGAAACTGAGATGCAGAAGGTAAAGAACCCACCAAGGTCCTGTTGGTGGCGGTGACGGGGCCCAGCTGACAGCCACAGCTGGCTGGCCTCTCCCTCTAGCCACCGCGCTCAGTGTCTTTATCCTTCAAGCTCCAGTGGAAGGTCCTTCCTCCTTGAAATTGCATTGCTACCCAAGATGTTTATCCCCTCATGGAAGTGCTCTGGTTTTTCAGCTGGCTCCAACCCCCCCACTTAGCACCCTTCAGGTATTATCCACCCGGAGGCCAGCAGACTCTTTCTGTCAAGGACACGACAGTGCCTATTTTAGGGTTTGCGGCCCATATGGCCCCTGTCACAACCAGTCAGCTCCACTGCCTGCTGTAGCGTGAAAGCAGCCACAGACAAGGCGCGAGCGGGTGAGCGTGGCTGCGGTCCAGTGAAAGCTGATGGACGGACGTTGAGATTGTTGTTGTTCCTAACTGTTTCCCAACCGTGCAAAAAGGCAAGGAACATTTCTGGCTCATGCTCTATTCAAACACAGGCGGCGGGCTCCGGGTTGGCTCCATGGGTCAAAGTTTGCCAGCGCCGCTCGGGCTACATCTTGTATGTCCACCATCTCCGTGAATAGACAGAAAACCAGTGAGTTTAAAGCTGTGTCTGGGTGTTTTCTCATTCTCCATGAAACCTGTGCGGGGCCAGACTCGTGAGGACGCACTCTACAGGTACTTGGTTCCTGCCATTGGTTCTTCCCACCCCCTCAGAGCCATAGCCGAGAAGAAATCACGTCTGTTTTAAAACATGTGGCATCTTTATTGGTCCCTCCCTGAGGGACTCTGTGTCTGTAAACTATCCCAGGGATGTTTCGGTTCTGAGGGCTGATAAGAAATGCCCACGCGCTTGGTCAGCGTGAAGGTCAGGCGGCAGCCTGGCCTGGGGCCAGTGGCTACAGCTGGTGACAGTTCAAGCTATCACACACTTGTTGCTGGCCCTGGTTTTCTAGTTCCTTCCTCATGGACTATGGGAGTGTTTATCATAATGAATCGCTGCAGGAGCCACCGTTTTTAAAACCGTAATCCCCAACCAGGAGAGGTGTCAACTTGATGGGTTCCATTTAGGACCATGGGCGCCGCGCTGTAGGACGGGCCGCCTTGTGTCTTCCCTGGGCCTTGCGGGTGCTCCCTGCAGACAGCGGGTGGTAGCGCGGCCCTCCTCCGGTGGGCTGACGCGGGACTACCCTGCAGGCACCGCAGTCATAGGAGCTTCTCCGTGTGCTCTGGCTCCCTGTGGAGCAGTGCTGGTGGATGGTACCATTAGACAGAGAAATGTGTAGGAACAAAAACTGTTTTGTTTTTCTAGTTCGCCTTAAGGCCCTATCTACAAGCTAGGAAATCAAGCTGATGTTTGCTACTAAGTACACACATTTAAAAGTTATATAACATGCGCCAACGAACTTTCTCGTTTTACCGTTTCAGTGCGGAGTCACTGCAACCAGAAATGGTCACGGTGGCGGTCCTTTTGCTGCCCTGCTCTTGGTCAGACGTCACTCTGCTGAGCAGCACGTGAAAACGGCAGACTCGAGCTCTTCTTTGTTAAGGGTGGCCCACGGCACTGTTCCCTGGGCAGAGTCTTGCCCACAGTCCTGGGCACTGAGTGACATTCTAAGTGTTGGAGGAGCCAGATGTTCTGCAGGGCTTGGCTGTTGTTCTGGTTTGTTTCTTTAAAAACATTCATTTTAAGAATTGCTCACCGGAATTAGTTTTCGCCCACGCTACAGATGCCTTAAAATAATTGAGTGCTGAACATTCCCCCGGCAGCTGCTAGCTCGCCTCGGCGGTGGGTGGGGGGCGGGGGCCGCTCCCTGAAGGGTGAAGCGAGGCTCCCGCAAACAAAGGTTTGTGGCCGACAAAGGAGAACCCCGGCACTTGCGTGTGGACTGCGGCAAACAGAAGTGTTTCCGGGCAGAAACCCCTCGACCTCCCACAGCAGGTGGACGATGTATTGCTCCCGATGTATTGCTTCCCTCATGCAGGGAAGACAGTAAGAGACGGAACATGAATCGACTCACAAAGATGTTCTTTCAAACCTCAAACTGCAGTTACCATGGCGAAGGGGAGGAGGGGTGGGGCTTTGTCACGGGAACTTCGATAACATAACTCGAGTCTGGGTTCAAGTGCGGCCAGGCCAGAGGGAGCAGCTGCCTTCTGCTCCCCAGTGCTGCCTCAGTCTGCGGACCGGTCCGGACACCTGTGTGCACAGTTTGTGACGTGTGTTGGGTGCGGATGGTGCCTGGCTGAAGAGTGCTAAGAGGAATGTTGGCGATTACTAATTATCATTATAGTAACACTATGGCTGGAAGGTCTGCGGGCCTTCAGCAGGTGGCAGCTCATGTAAATACTCCGCTTTGATGTGAGAGGCTCCCAAGCATCAGTGGTTAACATAGTTTTGGTTGGCTCTTGGTCAGCTGTGGTCATTAGGGCACCTCCCCTAGTAGAACCCCAAGGAGTAGCTCACGTATTCCTGTGTGGGCTAGTGACTGCATCATCAATAGAGAATTTAGGCCACTGATGTGGCAGATCTTGTCCCTACTGCCCACATGCTGCTCCCTCTCTTCCTTCACCTCCACCGATGGTCTCAGGGTAGAGAAGAAAATGTTGGCCCTCAAATTTGGATTTGTCCTGCTTGAAACTGAAAAGTCCAGGAAATGTTGTCACTGAATAAAGAGGCTTCAGTTAGCCTAGGAGTGGAAGTGGAAAGGTGGGGGAGAAATGCAGTTTGGAGGAGTCTTAGGTTAGTGTGATTATTTTAACAAAGGCTGAGGGCCCACCATGGCCAGACTGGAGGTTCAAAGGTATGGGGCTGTCAAGGAGACTGCAGGCTGAGAGGGACGGACAGATGGATTGACAAGTGCCAAAGGGGGCCACATGGGCCATGACACATGGACTGATGACAACAGGCTCAGAGGGCAAAGAGCTCTTCTATCTGGAGGGGAGCAAGCCTGTCAGCCAAGGTCAGAGAAAGGGGTATGGGCTGAGTCTTGAAAAATGGAAGGACTGTGTCCTCCACATTGATAAACTGCCCACATTCTGGGCAGGAGCGGCATTGGGAGCAAGTGTGTGGAAGTAAGAAACAGATCAGCTCGCAGGGTGATCGGAAGGAAAACAGTCAGAATTCTCTACAATGCCGGAATGAGATGCTTAGCAGCCCTGCCATGTCCTACTACATGGCCATCAGGGGCCTCGTCATGCAGGACTGCCTCCTCAAAGCTTCCTGGTCCTTTGAATGCCTGTAGCAGTTTGACTATTGGTGCCCTGTATCTTGCACCTCCCCCCCACCCCCTCTTTCCAGCCCCACTCATTTCCCTGCACCTGGAATACTTGGGCCCACTGAGGGCAGGGAGGGGGTCCCCCTGGAGTGCAGCGCCCTAAGCCATATTGTTATTCCATTTGAAGTGACCTCTTCAGTTGATTGCCTGGGGCCTGTGCACACAGCGACCCAGAGTAGCCCTTTTCCCCTGTTTTTATATTTTTATTTTGAAATTTAAAACTTACGGAAGAGCTGTAAAAAATGTAAAAGTCGTACTTGAAGCACCTTTCATTCAGTTTACCAACTGTTATCATTGTATGACATCTGCTCTATTCTGTACACACACGCGCTGACGTTCCGTCCTGAACCATCGGAGAACAAGAGGCGCACACGGTGCCCCCACACCCCTTAACTCTTCCACATGCACATGTGTGTGTTTCCTGTGAACAAGGATATTCTCTTACACAAGACAGCCCCGAAACTTAGAAAACTAGCATTGATCCAGCGTTTACCACGTGACCTACACATCCCATTCCAATTTCACCTGTTGTCCCAGCAATATCTTGTACGGCCCTCTGTCCTTTGTAGTTCTCATTTGCCTTTAATCTCCCTCATTTTGGAACAATACTTTGTTTTTTCTTCCGTACCGTGACCTTGACATTTTTCAAAGCACGGGGTTACTGTGCAGAATGCCCTGCAGTTTGAGTTTGTCCGATGTTTCCTGTGACTCACGCATCTGTAGCGAAGACACCTCAGAAGTAATGCCCTCTCCCATGGCATTACATCAGGAAGCACAGGACATCCTTTGTCCCGCTCCTGGCTCTCTGTGACGTTCGGGAAAGATAGCATCTTACAGGGCCCTCCGCTGAATCCTTCCTGAGGGTTTTGTGAGCGGGGCCTGAAGACTTCTGATAGAGCTCTCCTTTGTCTTCCATTTATCCTCTTAAGTTTGGTCATCACAGACTGGCCGCTTCCAACTTTACTCGAAGGGTTGAAGTTCAGTAACTGTCATCCATTGCGATACTCAGTTTGTTCCAGGCGTGGCCGGGGCAGCTCGTTTACCGCAGCCTTTGTGTCCTTTCGATATGTCCCTGTTATCCTTTGAGCGTCTTTACTTCGTAGTATAAGATGGTCCTGTCTTATTTTTCATTTTCCCTGCTCCAGCCCTGGAGTCAAGCTTTTCTCTAAGAAACCCTGCGGCCTTTACATGGAGAATAAATGCTATTTAGAAGCCAAGTCTTGTAAGTTAGGTGTTTATTGCTACCAAGGCATCTTTGCCTCAGGCTGTCTGTGGCAACGTCATTTCCTCCCCTTCCAATCTAACATTACAGGATTTATTCCAGCCTTCCTTTTTCCATGTTTGTAATCCCCTGCTGACAGCACGCAATCCTCAGTGCATTTGCTTGTTTTCTCGGTCATCCCTGTATGTCACCAGTCTCGCAGCTGCACTGAGCAAAAGCCTGTTTCCCTCACCATGGGCCCCCGAAACAGGCAGATCCCTTTCCCTGCCATGAGGGGACTTTGAATCAGCAATGGCCAGAATGAGCACTTTTTGAGTGAATTCTGCCCACTTCTGCTTCTCAGAATCAGTGACAAGTCACAAGGTTTACTTTCCCTGTTGTCACTTAGCAGAGCGAATGTCGTTTTCTCCTTTGCCATGGCTGCGACCTCTTACAGTGTGGAATTTTGTTTTCCTTGTTTACTCCGCTCTGAGTTTCTAATTACTCATGGGATGGTCGAAGGATGGCCTGAATCCATTCAAAGACATGGAGCGCTCCAAGCTTCTCCCGGGAAGAATGCATTATAAATATTACAGAGCTGTGAAAACCCAAGCTGGAGGCCAGAGGTCAGCAGATCCCTCCCCACAGCTGCCAAGGGGTTGGCTCTTCAGCACATTCTCAGAGCCACAGGCTCACATCCTAGATACACATCTTTAAGGGATCTTCCACTCCTCCCGCCTCTCCACCCCCTCCCCCATGTCAATTGCAACCTTGGAGGCAGTGTGTTCTCAGTGCAGCTGCTTGTCAGTTTCTCCTTGACCCATTTCCTGTGGGGTAGGGACTGCCCCCCACAATGTCCTTACTGTTCTGGAGGGCAGAGAAAGCTTTTCCTGTGTGCTAAGTCATCCTGACGCATGTAGATGTGTCCTTACCGAATTCTCAAAATCAATGGGTTATGTCATAGCACATTTGCCGAGTGAAGTTAAAAATCCTGTTCCTAAAGGTACTTCCAACACTCTCACGATCTGTACTGTTAGAACACACGGATGGCAGCGAGGCTCTCAGTCTTTCAGGCCAGGGCTGACTCCTCCGTGTTCAGGGATCGAGGAGAGCTGCCTGGGACCATGATGCATCGCTGAGCTCGAACTTTGTTTACAGCCAAGGCTGGCGTAAAGGAACAGATGGTAAGAAAATCGGATTTAAGGAAGGGACAGATGCGCCCTCACGGGCAGCTCAGTAAATCGCTTGGCTTCTGGTTTGCATGCAGGGCACCCACGCCGGTGCGCCCTGGTCCGCTGCTGCTTTGACTGTTGGCCCCTTGTCCATGGGAACGGTGCCTGCACCCCACCGCAGGCCTGTTTCTCAGCCCTCCCGCGGGGAACGAGTTTTCCCAGCGATTTGTACGTGCCCTCTCCTTTTACGGGAAGTCGTTTCTTGATCATCCGTGGGATTGTGTATCTAAAGTTTCAAGAATATGTAAGCTGTTAACCCTGCGTGTATGACAGGGAAACACAAGCACAAACATTTGTGTGTGACACATGCATGAGCACACCCCAGCGTCTCCCTGGGGTGCTTTTCTTTATGAGGGCAAAACAATTTTAAGATGCTAATTCTATGATAGAGTAGCTACTATAAATGTTATATATTAAAGCTGCCCAGACCGCCTTCCCCTCTTTCTCCTAAAGAAAAAATGTAAATTATAACTTCAGTTAAGATTCGCATTCCTTTGGGGTGGGAGGGGTAGTGAAGAGCCCCAATTGTTCAATGTTGAGATCAAGTTTAAACATTTTCATTCCAAAACAACCCCCTATACATTTATGGCAAGCCAAGGACCTTCACGGCCACCCCACAAGTCACTTCCTTACAGCCACGTGCACCCTGACATGACGTCCACCCATTCCTGCGTGTTGACAGCGTGTCACTCCTGGGCAACGTCAGGTTCTGTGCAAGTCATGCCTGCAGACCATCCCGAGGGAAAGACGGGGACTATTTAAGTAAAAATGCTGCATGTTGTAGAAATGGCTCCTTACAAAACAGTCGCGAGTTAAAGACCCAAGTGTCCTGCAGGACTAACTGCAAAGCACCGGGAGGGATCCCAGTGTCGCCATCAGAACTGCTTTGACTTGACCCCTTGCCACCGGCATGTGCAGGGCCAGCTGCTCTGTGGGCACAGGCGTGGTTCTCTTGGATGGCACAGGGGTGGCTACCTCCCCAGGAACTCCCCAGCTGCGCCTTGCCTCCCCCTGGAGCGCACCAGGAGCTCACTTGGAACGTCCAGCTGGCTTTGATGTCCAGTGTGACCTCTTCCCCCATCTCTGGGAAGGCAGTGTAGGGGTCAGAGGCCTGCGGCATGCTGGTGCCCCCAAGCTCTCACAGCGCTCGGGTTCCGGCTTGTGTCTGTGCAGTTCCCTCACCCGGTGGGCAGAGGACCCTGTGGCGCCACAGTACTGGCAGGAGGAGGCCAAACTGGGCACGGGGCACCTTAGCGGCAATTGCCTACTTTTGCTTAAAGTGAGCCACAGTCTTTTATTTGTTCCCATGGCCTCTGAGTCCGCCATTATCCCTGATTCTCCACCTCCAGAGCTCTGTGGCAGCCAAGCCTAGGACAAAGCAGCCGCCGAGAAATCCCAGAAGAATCCGCTCTGGCTCACCTCTTTACACCCACCAGCCGGGGCACAATTTGCTGTGTCCCTACTTTTGACGTCATTTTCTTTGCCAGACACAAATATACCCTTCCCTTGGTTTTGTATGGGATGGACCTTAAGGGCATGCCATGAGACGTAAGTGCCCTGGGGGAAGCAGAGAAGTTTGGCTTTTGACTGTGGCTTTATTCTCACTTTCCTCTCCAGGCTGGTATGGATGGGGAACATGGACTATGTAGTTGTAGCTCTCGCACGCTGTGGCTCTGTAGCCTCCCCTGCAGATGTAGATGCTCATTGTGTGTCGATGTGATTTAAGCTAATTTCCCTTTCCCTGTCACATCGAGACCAAGGCCCAGAATGGCACTGCCTCCTCTGAAAAGCAGTCCCCGTGACCCTGCAAATTTCCTGAGACCCTACTGTGTGCCAACTACTGTTCAAGACGCCGAGGATGTAGCAATCAGTAAGACACACAGGCCCTGAGGAGCTGGAGCGTGCACCACAGTGGGCGGCTGGTCCACTCCTCATCAGAGGCAGAGTCCTCTCCACCCCAGGCCTGACCACCACCAGCTGGGCCCCTCTTCCCGTTTCCTTTGCAGTCAGCCTCGATGCTTGGAGAGCTCTTGCCTCCATGGTGTCAAAGTCCGTTTTCCTGCTGCGTCAAGATATTGGCCTTGGTTTTGTTCTCTGGAGCAAGACAAAATAAATCTTCTTTCATTTGACAGCCCTTCTGATATTGGGCAGCCTACAGACACATCATCCTTCCCCCTCATCTCTGCCATCCTTCCCTGTTCCCACTGCTCCCAAGCAGACCACCTGTCCCCACCTCCCCCATCCCTGCCCCACCCCCTGTTGGCTGCAACCTAGAGCACTTTGGGACTTCTCTTACTGAGACTCTGTGTCTTCTTCAGACTGTGTCTCCCAATCCTAGCATCCAATGCTAAGCCTCTGCTGTTTCAACCCTCGTGGGTGTGTTTATTGTGCTGCTTGACTGCCCTCCCTCCCGGACAAACTGGAGTTGGACAGATTGCCGTAGTAGCAAGGAGTTGGCACGGGCTCTTTTGGGGGCAGGGGAGGGGCTTTGTTTTGTCTTAGGCTAGATCTATTATCTCTTTACATTTAAATTGTCACCATGCAGAATTATTTAAGAAACTAGGTCAGGGAGTCCCTTATATGGTAACTATTTTGGTCGGTAAAATAAGATTCAATAAAACGTGCGTACCGCAAGAACTTGTACGTGTAGAAGATGAGCCGAGAATGAGTAAATGAGTAAATGGATGGACCTTTTCTTTTCTGTAAGTCTGAGAATTGGTGCTGTCTGTTTTTAGTTTATTCTTACTCGTACCAAATAGTTAAATAAAATGGGTGATTTTTTAATTGAAATAGCTAAGTTTCAGTCCTTAGTATTGCTAGTTTATGTATATCAATTAAATATGCTAACCCATCACACTGCACAGCACAATTAGCAAGTATTTATGCTGTTGAATCCATGACCTAGTTTTCTGAAGACATCTGTTTTCTAAAAGGGTTTTTTTCATACTGAGATTAAAAGGCACTACTCAAGTAGGGTTGACAGATAAAACGCAGGGCACTGAGCTAAACTTGAAATTCAGATAAACAGCAAATAATACTTTAGTACTGCTATGTCTCAGATACGACATGGGACAGATTTATAGTAAAAATTATCCGCTGCTTATCTGAAATTTGAATTTATTTTAGCATCTCACAGTGTTCTTTCTTTCTCTTTCTCTTTTTTTAATAATCTCACAGCCCTACATGTAAGACATAAATCTTGGAAGTCCGTCCCCATCCCCCTTCCATCCCTGGCAGCCCTCTTCCCCATCTACCACCCCATTTGTTTTCTTCCTTCCTTTTCAGATACAAGGTCCAGATTTCAGTTCTCCCTAATGGAATGGCGTTATTTCTATTCCCACTTATTTTTGTTTTTTTTCTCCTTTGACAAATACAGTAGGTAGTGTAGTCCTTGTCGGTTTCTTTTGTGTGGGAAAAAAAACCAAAAAACGTGTACAGGATCGACTCCTGGGGAAACTGGCTTACGCAGCCTCTGAACTGATGACTAATAGTTGAACAGTTGCAAACAGGCTAAACCTGTCTCGCTGCACAAATGGAGCAAACTCGGGGTCAAGGTGGGTGGAGACCCGTGACCGTAAAACACGACTCCTTGTCAACAGAAAGGAGCTCACTGCGTGTCCTCTCCTGTGATCTGAAGGCCTGGTGGAGTCAGCCTGTCTCTTTGTTTCACCAGAGAACTGGGTTCATTTCCTTTTTTAATATCCCCGTGGCTTCATTTTTTCTTTCACGCTGGAAGCCGATACCATCCGCTGAGGCCATCAGAGAGAATGCTCCCCAGGATGACGTCTCCGAGGGCCCTGGGCCGTTCCACACTCACAGGCTTTTCCTTGCACATCTGAGCGGTGCAGAGCTGAGAAGAGCCCCATTTCCACCGTCTCTTCCCAGACACACCACAGAGCTACTCGTACCGCTGCACCGGCCATAAGATTGGCTCCTTCTGCTATTGCTATTGTTCGTGGGTATGCGTGGGCAAATGCGTGGAGTCATAAATACAGGGGGAAAGACACGTTATCCATCCTGAGAGCAGGCTGTGTCAGTGTCCAAGGCGCGAGGCTTTCCATGCTTAGGTGATATCGTCCACGTGTTAGAAAACAGGCTAGTCCGATGCCCATCCTGGGCTCTACCACTCTGGAAACGACAGGCTGTGCAGCACGCTGTTGCCTGCGTGCAACAAAGGGCAACATACCGGTCTGTGAGACTCTAAAAAATTAACTATAACGTGCATACGTGGCGATGTTAAAAATAAGCAATTTAGAAGAGCAAATATTAAGATATGCATGAGCTCCAAAGAAGAAACTTGAGATCCCGTGAACCTTGGGTTCGCAAACTTTCAAATACATAAAAGTGTCCCAGAGGTTTTTCTAAGTACAGGCTACGCTCGGGTGCTATTCCCAGCGATTCCGTCTCAGCGGCTGGGCAGCCCTGCGGTGCTGAGCCTGGATTCAGGGGCCAGGCGAACCTGCCCCTTGCACTACCTATGGAACTCTCTCGGGTCTCAGTTTCCTCCTCTGTAGAATGGGGACGATGCTGCCTATGCGTGGAGGTGTGAGGATCAGCAGTTGCTGTCTGTAAAGCACTTAGTAGACAACCCCTGTATGTTAACAGTTTTTTAAAAGCCGCACTGCAGGTTCATTCCACACTTAAGCTGGACACTGACTACTGTGTGGCCTCAGGCCGGCTGTTGACACGGTGTGGGCTGCTGATCCACAGTTCATCTCTGTGCATCACTTTACTGCTGGGGAAAGAATTCTTAACTAACTCACAGATCCAGTCCTGGAGAAAGGAAGCGGCTACATGTCTCCCAGGAGCCTGCTCCTTGAGAAAGTTTGGAAGGGTAAGAAATGCATGGCAAAGAAAGACTGTAGGCAAAGATGAAACACTTTGGACCTTAAGCCCCACTCTTGTGGAGAGACCCGAGTGGTCACAAGAAGTTCGCCGTCTGTGAGCATACCACGCAGCACCATGGGTGTGTCTGGATACGTGGGAAACTTGGAGCAGCACAAGTTCAGTGTCTCCTTTCTGGCTCCTCCTTCGTGATTTCTAAAACCTGGTGGGCCCTGGGGCTCTGGCCTCTGCTCAGTCTTTAGTCCCGTCCCAGTGATCTCATCCAGGCCTCTGACTTTTTGTACGTGCAGCCTAAGCTTCATTGGGTTTCAGACTTGTATATGCCCAGCTGCCTACTCAGCACCTACACTGGGATGCCTAAGAGGTCTCAAACTTAACACGTCTGAGAGGAGCGTCTGCACAAATCCGACAGCCCTCCCCCCCCCCCC
>VMDR010017708.1:0-19835 GCA_007922815.1 Macrotus californicus
AATAAATAAATAAATAAAAATGTGCATTTCCCATAAAAAAAAAAAAAGAAAGAAATGGTGCGGTCTTAAAGAGGAAATGATTGTGAGACTGTAGACCATTTTGATCCAAGGTTTCTCAGAGTCACTGCGAATGGTTTTTCAGTGACCCCGCCTGGGAGGCATCTTCGGGTCGAGGCTTTCTCCTTAGCTCTTATTCTGAAACTTCAACTTAAACCTCCTTTTACTGTGTGCCAGTCGGCTTCTTGTGGTCAGCCTAAATATTTATAAGATCTTGCCTTTTAAAAGACAGTTGGAATATTTGTTGACTTTGTGGTTCTGAGGGTGTGAGAGGCAGTTTGTCTGACTGGTTGAAAACAATGTCCCTGGAGTAGATTGCCTTACTGAGAATGTTGGCCGATGCACGTGCCGGCTCTGTGTCCTTGGGCACGTTACTGGGTTGGCCAAAAAGTTCGTATAGTTTTTTTCCGCACATTTTTCATCTTCACCAGAAACTTCTATTGATTTGCCTATTTCGAGTATGCCATCTATCTGTGGAGCGTTGTCCAGCGAGACATCTCCAGCATAAAACTTCACAAACCACTTTTGATATGTTTGATCAGTTATGTCACCTTCTCCACACACTACACAAATCCTGTTTTGCATATCAGTTGTGTTTTACCTTTCTTGAAATAATAGAGCATAATATGCTGAAAATGTTGCTTATTTTCTTCCATCTTCAACATTAAAATGGTTACACAAAAATTCACCAATTTTGATTTTTTTTTTAATGCGTGCTGATATGACAGCTGTCACAATACAATCTAACAAAAATGTTTTGAATCAAGTTAAAGACAACAAAGTGCTATTAGAGCCATTTACGGAACAAACCAAGCGAACTTTTTGGCCAGCCCAGTACTTAATCTCTCCCTGCCTTAGCATTCTCTTCCTTGGGCTGATTTATACAAAAACAATGATAATATCTACTTAAATATTTTTGTGAGTTCCTGGCACATAGAAGGGGAGAGTTCATGTTGCCTGTCATAAGTATTATTTTTTGATGAACAACTGAAAAAAACCTTGAAGGAAACTTGCATTGTAGGGGGTTTCTTATTACCTCTAAAAGATAATGACTGCTTGGAGGAAACATGATTTTGAAATGGAGTGTGTGCTAGTACTTCCAGACGTGTATTTTATCATAGTTTTCTTCTGGCCTGTGTTGTCATTGGACCATTCGGTGCAGGGGAGAGTCACAAATTTTTAGATTTCACATCTGTTCCCCATACTGCAGAATTTGAATGGTGATTAATATGGACTGTTCTTTTTTCGTCTTTCCTCTGTAACTTGCTTTAGGCATTTTGTATGTAGACAACCGAAGAATCAATTTGTTTTGGCCTCGAGCTCAATTTTTCTGGCATGAAGCTATGTTTATTTTCTATAAAATAAAATAGTTAGTGAAGGTAGAGATCCAGTAGGCAGACCATTTCAATTTGTGGCATTTATAGGCCCACTTTGGGGGTTTATTTTCATTCAGAGGCACAAATGAGGCCAGCTTGTGATGGCTCAGGAAGGCTGGGGTGCTGCCTGGTTGCCAGCTCGGAGGCACAATCAAACGCTTGAGACCCTCACCACTTTCTTTAGTTCTGTTTGTGGGCTTGTTGTGACATAAGTGATTTTAATGAGAGAATTGAGTTAAAAATGATCTAAGATCCTGTCCTCCTGAAAATGTTCAGGCTTTTTTCCAGTTCTTGTATCTTTCTAAAATGTTTGTCCATGCTCTGGTTCTAGCAACCTGTTTTAAAACTCTGTGTGTGTGTGTGTGTGTTTGTTGTTGTGTGTGTGTGTGTGTGTGGCAGAGCAGTGGAACCCATTTTTTACTATTGAAATGTTAAACAGAACCCTGATGGATAAAACAGATAAAAGTGCACCTCTGACTGCAGATGGAGACGCAGAGAGCAGCTAGCCTGCCTGCTCCCTCCCTCGTTGCTCCCAAGATATGTCTGTGGTCCCCTGTGATTAAAGCACACAGTTTGAAAAACGTATGGATCTAGAAGACCTTTGTTCAAGAATAAGCCTACACCACATTTTGCAACTATGGGCTTTATAGATAGTTTAGTCATTCAAAAGCAATGGAATTCCATTTGTTTATTTTTGCTGCTGTTGCCTTTGCTTGGGAAGACATATCCAAAAACATATTGCTAAGACCAATGTCAGAGAGTTTACTGCCTTGGTTTTCTTCTAGGAAGTTTTATGGTTTCTGTTCTTACATAAGTCTTTAATCTGTTTCGAATTCATTTTTGTATGTGGTGTAAGAAAGTGGCTCAGTTTCGTTTTTGTTTCTGCGTGTAGCTGTGCAGTTTTTCCAGCAAAGCAAACTAAGTGTCCATTGATAAATGGACAAAGGGGAGTGTGTGTGTGTGTATGAAATATTACTCAGCCATAGAAAAGAGTGAAATTTTGCCATTTGTGACAGTGTGGATGGACTTAGAGGGTATTATGCTAGGTAACAAAAGTCAGACAGAGGTGGACATATATCACATGATCTCACTTATTTGTGAATAAAAAACAGAACGAACGAACAAAATAAAACAGAAACAGACTCATAGACGTAGAGAACAAATTGATGTTTTCAGAAGGGAAGGTGGTAGAGGGAAGGGCAAAAAAGGTGAAGGAGAGTAACAGACACAAATGTTCAGTTATAAAATCAGTAAGTCATGGGGATGTGTTATACGGCGTTGGCATCTGGTCAGCATTGTCGGTGACTGTGTGTGGTGTCAGGTGGTTACTGGACTCATCCTGGTGGTCACTTTGTTATGTATATAAATGTTAAATAACTATATTGTACACCTGAAACTAATATAATTTCATGTACTAAGTTTATTATAATGAAAACTTAAGTTATATCTAGAACAGTGAAAAAATAAAACCCTAATGAATTGACACTTAGAAGTTGATGGAGATACTAGGTTACAAGGAGACTGTTGTTGATTAGATATTTATTTATATATTTATTTATTTATTTATTTATTAGATACATTTATTATCAGTAATAAAGCAATTTATTTACCCTCCACAAAAGCACTCAGTAATGCTTGGGAGTGGAATGACATGCAATGAAACGTTCACCTGAGGTGTTTAACATGTTTAACTCCTTTTGTTTGAGTTTGATTAGTCAGTGTGCCTTAGGGCTGTGTCCACACAGCTCTCTTGTAATCAACAACAGTCCCTTTCCCTAGGAAGTTACAATATAAGGACACACAACACTAGGGAGACAACCAATTAATTCAAGCCTGGGCTTCCTTTCTGCTCAGAAGCCTCCTGAACCATTCGTGGTCAGTTGGTGTGGGGCCCACTGGCCTGTGTGTTGTTGTACATTGACCAAGAGGTAGGGGTTTCTCTCTTTACCCCAAGTACCTCAGCCCTTCCTGGGACAATGTGACATACTTTCTGGGTCTTCCTTTATGTGTAAGAGTATGTAAGAATGAGACAACCTCCATGAAATCTACACTGTCTAGTTCTATTGAGTCCTGTGTTTGAATGTGTCCTCCTTTTGTGACTTGGTTGGAATACTAGCTGTGTACTTCAGGCGCTCCTGAGGTGGGCCTAGAATGGAGGTGGGCCATCGGGTCAGCTCAGTTATCCAGCCTGCAGGTACACAGGTAAGCCAGAGAGCCCCCTGGAGCTGAAAGGTAATGTAGCCACTGAGACGTTTGGCTGTTCTTTGAATAGTGCTTGGATATTGTCAGTGTTTGGTGTGTCCACATGTGTGTTTTATTCAAAAGAGTTCATTTTTTTTGATGAAGACACTTATTTCTCTTATTGATATATGTATTTGTGTATATATTAAATAGATAATTATATACATTTATTATCAGTAATAAAGCAATTTATTTACCCTCCACAAAAGCATTCAGTAATGCTTGGGAATGGAATGACATGGAATGAAACGTTCACCTGAGGTGTTTAACATGTTTAACTCCTTTTGTTTGAGTTGATTAGTCAGTGTGCCTTAGGGCTGTGTCCGCACAGCTCACTTTGAGAGCACTGGGCCCCGAGAAGCACCGGGAACATCTCCCTTTCCTCCAGAAGTCGGCACTCCTTCTGAAGTGTGACATATTTTCCTCCTTGCCTTTAAGATTTGAGGAGAAACTTGCTGATCTGAAGTACATTGCCCCAGGAAATTCTGTTGAAGAGATTTCTTTTACCAAAAGCTTAACCAAAACAGATGGATAGGGTGACCTTGTAACTTTATCATTTAGGTGGAGACACTTTTGAGAGTGAAAAAGGGCATAAATTATAATTGCACTGGGACTGCAGAGTGAACTGGGTCTGTACTGGGCAAACCGGGATATAGTTCACCCTAAGGCACGGACACTACGAATGGTTAGAATAGAAATTTTGAATGTGCAGTCTTTTGAAAACCCCGGATTTACCTAAACCTTAAAATGAGTCCCCAGACAGAGAGGCACGACCCTGCCTCTCTTCATAGTGCATGCTCCATGATGTAGGGTTGCCATCTGCTATGAGCCAGTTTATTGAGCATCTACTATGTGTAAATAGTTCTAGTCTTTAGGAAGAATCTTTCTACTACCACTTAAAAGAGCTTATTACTTTCTTTTTCTTTAAAAAATTATTTTTTGAATTTATGGGTGACATTGGTGCATGAACTTATATAGGTTTCAAGTGTACAGTTCTGTCACACATCATCTGTGTACTGTATTGTCTGTTCAGCACAGAAAGTCAAGTCTCCGTCCGTCACCATTTATCTAGCCTTACCCTCCTGCAGTCACCACACTGTTTTCTGTGTCTGTGGGTTTCATCTGTTTTGTTTTTGGTTAATTCCTTTTTGGCCCAGCCCCGCACACTCCTCCTCTCTGACAGCTGTCAGTCTGTTCTTGTACCTGTGGGTCTGTTTCCATTTTGTTTGTTGATTTTGTTCATTAGACTCCCATCCATCACTTTTCCAAACAAAGATCCTGTTTACAGTTTAGCCCGGCGCTTTTTTCCCTGCTCAGTTACTCTCTGTTCTGATTCCTTTATGATGTCCCTGTGTTAATTCTTCCTGTTCTCTCCCTTCCGTAATCCCTATATGTTAATTGTAAATTATTTAGACCCAAATCCCTTTCTTGTTATGTGATAAGTTTTTCCGATTTGTACGCACTTTGAGGGGGAGCTGGGGCATTTTTTATTCTTTGGTTGACTACGGCATCCCAGTCACGGTTGGGGACACAGAGGATCCTGACTGTATTAATGGTGTGGCTAGGAGACCACCATGCGGGGTCGCATAGCATACGTGTGCTTCAGCTGGAAGAAGAACGAGGCCTGTTCAAACTCATGGACATAATTTTATCCATCTTAAAGCTGTTTGTTTAAGGGTTGATATTACCAGAACATATAAGGAACTTATGTTCACTCTTATTTCCTTCTCAACCTCGTTCCACTAACATCTTTTTAAAACTAGTTTTCAAGGACAATTCATCTCGTACAACTCATTACTGACCAGCTTTGTTCCTTGAGGATCACTTTCCTGGGTGTGTTAGGCATTAAGACCTAGTCTTAAAGAAATAATGAGCTTCTTATTTGTGTGAATGACTGTGATCATTTCACCCTATTCAGAACACTATTCCTGCTGTAGCTGTGTGCACACGGCTACCACAAACTCAACATTGATTTTTATCCTGAGAGAGAACACCACATCCATTGTGTCAGCCTGTAGGTTTCCATCCCCCAGACTGAGTTCTTTGAGGTCCTGGATGTGTCTAGCCCCTATCAAGCATTGTCTAGTGGTCCCAATGTGCTTAATGACTGAATGTCATTGGCTTTGATTCTCTTGATGGGAGCATCTTCAGAGACATATTTTATTTATGCATTTAATTCTGAAACAACAGAGAGGCGAATTTTCAAAACTACATTATACTCTTCCTCACCTTCGTTTCAAAATGCCTGTATGTGAGAGAGATTAGGGAGGTGCCTTGCATATATGAAGGTTGTAATCCACCCTCACCCCCCCGCCAAAAAAAGACACAGATGGCAGTGATGGTGAGTTATATTGGCAGGCACTACGTGGTAATTCGCCGGTATGTAACGGAGAAATGGCCATTAGTTTTCCTACATTACTTCTGTTAGGGAGGTTGGTTACTCACCTTAAGGAAAAAGCCAAAATGCCCACATAATTCCTTAAGCCAGTGGTTCTCAAAGTTTGGTTCTTGGATCTGGACCAGCAGCATCTGCTGAGAACTTGCTAGAAATGCAAATTCTCAGGGATTAACCCACCCTCCCCAACCGTAAAAAGAAGAGAAAGCCTGAGCGTGGGCCCAAGGATACATATTTTAACAAGCATGTTAAAGTTTGAGAATCACTGTTAAACCAACAATTTGTAGCAGCTTTAAACTATGAAGATCTTTCAGATTAGATAAAAGCCAGAAAGCTAGAAAAATGTACAAACACATTTTATACAATTGAGGAGGGTTTAGGAAACCCTGATTAAGTATTCTGATATAGAATATGCATTTTGATTTTCAGGATAGATCCTATTAGAATTGCTAGATTCTAAGTCACATACTAGTGAGTATTTGGAGAATTTGATTATTATTCATTTTTAGTAGCACGTGTAGCCTAGGCCTGTGGTTTGCCCTCCCCCCACCTTCTGTGGAGAGCCCGTGCACTGACACTTCTCCATACATTAATCCCGGACCCTGCGTGAACATCAGCATGGTGCTTGGGGGGGGGGGGGCCTGACACCTGTTTGCTCGGCCATGGAGTTGACCTGGTTGAAGCTTCTAGCGGTCTCCAGCCCAGCCAGATTGGTGGGGAGGGAGCTCAGTGAGGGATTGCTTTACTTTAAACAACTTCTTTATATATCTATCTCTATCTCTATCTCTATCTCTATCTCTATCTCTATCTCTATATCTATATCTATATATATGTATATACATATATACATATATATAGATATACACACACACACACACACACACACACACTAAGGAATGCATGGGAAAATGAGAAAACATAGAAAAGTGGACAGAAGAAAATGAAGGTCACTGGAAAGTTTATCCTTGGGTAACTGGTTATTTTGCTGTAAATGGTAAAATAAGAGGTAAGAGGCCCTGGACGACTTGGACACGACAGGGGAGTTTGTGCGTCCTGGTTACGCACTCCAGTAGTGGCAGCGGTGGCAATGCTTAACGTTTGTGGTTTTTTTATAACATGCCAGATACTGTTCCATATTCCTTATTTATGTTAACCCATTAAAATCTGATAGCTAGTGTATGAGGTGAGTACTGCAAATGTACACCAATTAAATGAGGATGATGAGACACAGAGTGGTTAAGCATCTTGCCCAAGTCACACAACAGGTAGGTATTTGAGTTGAGGAAGGGAGATGCCACGGTTCTCTGTCTTAATGTCCTCTAGAATGATGAGATCACACTGCTGTGAATACTGTTGGGTGGTGGTGGTGGTGGAGAGCAGACCCACTCGTGAATACGTTGGGGTTGAGGAATAAGGAGCAGGGCATTTCTGCATGGATCTTGTAGGTGTTGAGGTAGATCAGCAGTCAGGAGTGTGAACAGGTCTTGTGCTTTTAGGATGGCCCAGGACCCTTAAAGTGGTTTGGTTTATCATTAGCTACATTTTGAAATATTTTCCATTCCTTTGTCATCAACATGTGGAACTGCTAAAAGAACACCTGCTGATTGGAACCTTCCCAGCTTGCCTTAAAATGATGAGCATTTGTTTATTTTTAAAGTGATGACGTTACATTTTCTATGCTGAACAATTCACAAACAGCTGGAACCAGAAGGAAGTGCACACATGTGGCATTCACAATTTGCTACTGTGAGGGCTGACAGCATTATTATGTCACCAGCCTTTAAATAATGTTTGTTTGTAAAGTTGCCTTGTACTTTGATCTTGAGTTTAATGCCAGTTTGAATCATAGCTTTCCAAAATGCCACAAGTTTTGTGTGTTTCATCATTAATTTAATTTTCCTTAAAATTATTTCCCAGAACACTCGTGGAAGTATTTTCTTTAGTGTTATTTGAAAGGAAGAATCCAAGAGCAAATTGATTTAATGCACTCAGTGAGTAAGGACCATGTCTAAGGGATGTGTGACGTAAAGGTGGAGAATGTGGGCTCCGAGGGTCGGAATTCCTGGGTTCAAAGCCTACCTCTCCCACTCATCAGCTATTTGAATCTGGCTAAAATGCTTAATTCAGCTGTTAATTGGGAGCAACTCTGTATCTCACTGGATTGCTGTAAAAATTCAATGGGGTAAGCAGAGCACTAGTGCAATGCTTAAAGTGTGGAAGGCCCTCAATACATGTGAGCCATCATTAAATACTGGAAAGGCAGGTCAGTGTGGGCAGGGGCCAGGAGCTCCTACCACTGCCCCCGAACCCCCACAGTAAAGCAGCATTGTCTAGGCTTTTCCATGGCAGGTATTAAAGCTCTGCCTTTTTCTTTAGAAGAGTTGCACCCCATCCCATTGAGGGAAAGAATCATGATGTAACCATTTTCCTGTTAATGGGTGTTTGTATTATTTCCTACTTTCCTTATTGTATTCTTGTATTCTTATTTCTTCACTTCCTTCTACATTTGCCTCAAAACTTTGAAGGTTGTGTTTTCAGTTGGCCTTTAGTACCACTGCTATAATTGTTTCATTATTTTGTAACACTAATTTGGTGGGGTACTAGGGAGAGTTTTGTGTTCACTTTGCATAAAATTAAATAATCACATGCTATCCTGTAAAATGAAGAACTGCCCTTTTCGTGAGGGCCATAGCAGTGTGTTTTGTCAGATAAGAAAGAGGAAACCACTTAAGAGCCTTTATTGAAAACTTCTTATGACCTTTTTAGGTTTATTAACTAATCACCCTAACCTCATTAGTTGATATACAGTTGTGTGGAGTGCACATAACCCCTTATGGAGTATTCTCTCATTTATATCTGAAGGACTGCCGTTTCCCCTGAAATTGTTTCTCCTCAACTGCAGTTTAAATTGTGTATTTATAAACTTCTCTGAGCCACAGTCAGTGCCGGGAAGCAGGAGTCTCCTATCTAGTCCTCCTGCCTCCATACCCCTCTCTCCCAGCCCTTCAGTGTTCTTTCCAGCCATGTGCAAGGAGTCTCTAAGGATATAGATTGCATCTTGGCAGCCCTTTGTTCAAACCCACCCAGGGACGGCGCGGTGAAAGGGTAAAATCAGGTTTGGCTTCTGGCCTGCCAGGCCCCTGAGGTCTGGCTGGGCGCCACCCCTCCCCACGCCCCCCTGACTGCACGCCCTGTTTTCCTGTTTTCTGCCTCGCCCCTTTGGCTGCAGCTGTGTTGGCCTCTTGCTGCTGTTCCTCCTCCAGCTTAACAAACCCATCTTTCCCTTAAAGTCGCAGAGCATGTTGAAGGTGTTAAGTGAGTACTTAATGTAATTAGGTTTCTTCTAATACCTCAATTTATAAGACATTCAAAATCCTCTATTAAAATGAGAACACGAACTGTCAAAGACGAAATGTATACAAATTTGTGAAATATTTGAAACATATCATGCAATGTACCTAGAAATCCTCAAATAAGAAACTTGTAGGCTCATAGTCACAGTACCACTCAGGGGAAAGCAGTTTGTTGCTAACCGAATGAACGTGATGTGTAACACAGGCTGCCTAGACTCTAGACATTATTAAAAGTCTCTTTGCACAAACACACTTATTATAGCATATACTCTTTGCATGTGCTTGTCCTTCTCCCCGTTTCATCAGGTCTCCTGTTCTGATCTCTCAACGTTCATCGTGATCACTCCTGGCATCTCGTCCACTGGGCATGTCCTGCCCCGGTTCTGCTCGGTGGTTCTTCATGGCAGAACTGCCCTTATGCTGTGTTAGTTATTGGTTTATTGTGTTTCTGTCCCCAGGATTATAAACTTCCGAGGGCAGGCACTTGATCTCATTTACTGCTAGGTCTTGAGCACCTAGACTAGTGCCTAGCACAGGGAAGTACTCAGTAAATACTTGTTGAACTAATGAAGGAATAAACGAAGGGGGAAACACTTGTAGAAGGTAATGTATGATGCTGTCTTTGGAGACGTTAGTCTGAATATCGATCATAGAAACTAAGAGTAGATTCTTTGGGTGGAGGTTTGCTAGGTAGGCGCGCAGGAGAGGGCAGAGTGGATTTGCTACGTTAAGTCCATGCCGTCAAGTAGGCACCAAATATTATGCTATTACAGTGGTTCTACTTAGTAGGTGTTTTTGTCCTGTTTTTACAGCTGAATAAGCTGAGTGGGCAGAGGCTAAGAGTTAAGCTGGAATTTGAATATATTTTTGGCTTTCACTATTTTTGTCCTCAAACCACTGTACAATTTTACTGAGAAATAAGATGGTGATGGCGATGACATCCATAAACACTGTTCTTATGCCAGTCATTCTTTGGGCACTGCATGCATACATATCACTTGGATTGGTAAAATTACGGTCTGGTTGTCTCCCTTAGTGAAAGCATGGCATACACCTTTTGATAGGTGGGATAGGAGTGGGTTTAGATAAAAACTAGGGAGGCAGAATGTTGTTTCCATGATATATTTAGTTTGTTAAGATCCTCTTTTTTGCCATCCCGTCTATGAAACATTTGTGGAGAAACTTCACTGTGCCATGTCCTTACTAGGCTAGGACAGACTTGGATCTTTTGAGGAATTAATAGTCTAGGTCTAGGTCTCAGTTATTTTTACTCATGTGGCTTCTCAAGTATTTAAAATTTCTCTTATTAGTTGACCTACACTAACAAACTGGACATGAATGGCTGTGTGGTAAGTTTATGGTTTATGAAGGAAAATTAGTACATAACTTTAGTCAGCAGACCCATACTCAGAAAAAGTCTTGCTACAATACCCAATGATTAGACAATAAGTGTACGTTATGTATTTTAAGTTAAAAAGTTTAAGTTAAAATAAGTTATATTAAGGAGATATTTACCCCTTTCGAAAAGTAAATCAGACAGTCCATTTTTGAGGGGGTGAGGTGGGAGCTAGCCTGTCACTCGCCTCAGTGGCACTGGGGTAGGGACTGCTTCAGTACGCAAGCTCTTCAGTAGACTCAGTGACAACAGGGGCCTCTGCCCGAGTCCTGGCTTTTTTTTTCATCTCACAACATATCCTCTCTCTTCCTTTTTTCACTTCAGTAAAGGTGGTTCTGGCAGAGATATTTATAGTAGGGAAAGAGGCAGTGAGATCCTTGTGCTGATAGGCATTTTCAGGGGCTAGGAAGGAGAGAATATTAAATACCATAAGTCAACTCCCAAGACATTCAACTGAATTTAGTATGATTTTCCATACTCCATTTTGACATTAGTACATGCAGGGCTATTAGCTCCTAACTAGGGTTTGGTCAAGAATTGGTGTCAAATCAATAAATGTCTGTTGGATTCTGGTGAGAAATGGATCCTTTCCAAATTTGTATAAAGAAGACAAAATGTAATCTATTAAGTTATAATATGCCCAAAGATTGTTGTTATAATTGAGTAAGTATCATTTCCTAGAGAAGAAAGAGTGAAGATGTAAGGGTTTGCCTTTGTGTCTATTGGAATGTAAGCTTCTTGAGGTCAGGGGTGCTGCTGCATGCACAGTGTCCCTCGCATGTAGAAGCATGGCTGCCACATGGTAAGGAATTAGTGTGGACTTCCGGCCAAGATGGAGGTATAGGTAGACACACTGTGCCTCCTTGCACAAAAAAGAGAAGGACAACACCAAATTTACAAACAAAAAGCAACCAGAACTGACAGAAAATTGAACTGTATGGAAGTCCGACAACCAATGGGTTAAAGAAGAAACATTCATCCAGATCAGAAGGAGGGGCGGAGAGTACTGGGCGAGGCGGCTGGCGGACCGGGTGGTCCCACATTCGTGTGCAGATAAACCTGGAGGAACAACTGGGGAGCGAGACAGACCGCACAACCCAGGGTCCCAGTGCAGGGAAATAAAGCCTCAAACCTCTGATTGAAAACACCTGTGGGGGCTGAGGCAGCAGCAGGAGAAACTCCCAGCCTCACAGGATAGTCCTTTGGAGAGACCCACAGGGTCCTAGAACATATACAAACCCACCCTCCTGGGAATCAGCACTAGAAGAGCCCAATTTGATTGTGGGTGGTGGGAAGTGACTGAAAACTGGCAGAGAGCAGTGCAAGCAGCACTATTCCCTCTCGGACCCCTCCCCCACAGAGAGCATCACAACAGCCACATGGGTTGCCCCACCCTGGTGAACACCTAAGGGTCCGCCCCTTACTATGTAACAGGCACGCTGAGACCAAAAAAGGCCTGAATGAAAGAACATTTCAAAGCTCCAGAAATAATAAACTAAGCGATGAAGAGATGGACAACCTATCAGATGCTCAGTTCAAAACACTGGTTATCAAGATGCTCCAGGAACTCACTGGGTACTTCAACAGCATAAAAAAGACCCAGGCAGCAATGAAGGTTGCATTATGTGAAATAGAGAAAAATCTACAGGCAACAACACTGATGGCAAGGAAACCAGGACTCAAATCAATGGTTTGGAGCAGAAGGAAGAAAGAAACATTCAACCAGAATAGAATGAAGAAAGAAGAATTAAAAAAAAAATGAGAGGCTTAGGAACCTCCAGGACATCTTTAAATGTTCCAGCATTCAAATCATAGGGGTGCCAAAAGGATAAGAGGAAGATCAAGAAATTGAAAACTTATTTGAAAAAATAATGAAGGAGAACTTCCCCAATCTGGCAAAGGAAATAGACTTTCAGGAAGTTCAGGAAACTCAGAGAGTCCCAAAGAAATTGAACCCAAGGAGGAACACACCAAGACATATCATAATTACATTACCCAAGATTAAAGATAAGGAGAGAATCTTAAAAGCAGCAAGAGAAAAGGAGACAGTTACCTACAAAGGAGTACCCATAAGACCATCAGCTTATTTCTCAAAAGAGACCTTGCAGTCAAGAAGGGGCTGGAAAGAAGTATTTGAAATTATTAAAGGCAAGGACCTACATCCAAGCTTACTCTATCCAGCAAAGCTATTATTTATAATAGAAGGGCAGATAAAGTGCTTCCCAGATAAGGTCAAGTTAAAGGAGTTCATCATCACCCAGCCTTTATTACATGCAATGTTAAAGGGACTTATCTAGGAAAAAGAAAATCAAAAATATGAATAGTAAAATGACAACAAACACAGCTATTAACAACTGAACCTAAAAAGAAAAAAATAAAGCAAAAACAAACTAAGCAAACAACTAGAACAGAAACAGAATCACAGAAATGAAGATCACATGGAGGGTTATCAGTGGGGGAGTGAGGATGGGGGAAGGTACAGAGAATAAGTAGCATAAATGGTAGGTAGAAAATAGGGAGAGGTTAAGAATAGTATAGGAAATGTAGAAGCCAAAGAACTTATATGTACAACCCATGGGCATGAACTAAAGGGGGTTAATGCAGGTGGGAGAGGATGTGCAGGGCAAAGGGGAATAAAGGGGAAAAAATGGGACAACTGGAATAGCATAATCAATAAAATATATTTTTAAAAGAAGGAATCAGTGTTTGTTGAATGAATGAATGAATGAATGAGTGAATGAAATACCTCTAGAATGAGACTGAGATTTCACTCATCCTCTGTAGTAGGATGGAAATGTTAATTAGATAAAGCCTCCTTTGAGCTCCTACCAACCTTTGACCTTAGGGCTGAACTCACTGGGAAGATCCTCTGAGCTACAGGTGAGTTCTGCTTTCTAGCCAGGTGTCTCTCCCATAAGGAAAGTTGACACATTTCAAGTCTACCTGGTGTGAATCATTCCAGTAGTTCAATGATGAGATGAAAATGTGTGTGATCCTGGAAAACTGAAAATCAGATTCTTCTCCCAAGTGACCACACCAAAGTGTATATAGTTGATTCTTGACCAACACAGGGATTAAGGGCGTCGATCCCCAGTGTACTTGAGAATCGACATATAGCTTTTGACTCCCCCCAAAATTTTGATATACCTACTGTTGACTAGAAGCATTATCAATAATATCAACAGTTGAGTAACATATTTTGTGTGGATTTTATACAATATTCTTAAAATAAAGTAAGCTCAAGTAAAGAAAATGTTATTAAGAAAATCATAAGGAAGAGAAAAAACATTTACAGTAGTTACTGAATAAATTTGCATATAAGTGGACCCGTACACTTTAAACCTGTGTTGTTCAAGAGTCAACTGTAATCTCCATTGGGCCAAAACTGGACAGCCAAATAGCTGATCTTTTTCTTTTTTCTTTGAGATGCTAACTTCAACAGCAGATGTTGTATAATTGAGTAGAAGCCACCACCCCTCTCTGATCTGAAAGATGAAGGGTCAGAACATATCTAAGGCCTTTGAAGTTTTTAACTAACAGCAGATGGAAGACTTCACTGAAGAGCAAAAAGGCAATAATTTAATTTAGGTTGAGTGAAGACAAAGATTTCAAAGGAACCAGAATTGATGAGGTCCAAAAGCATATGGCTGATATTTTACTTTACCTTCAAATGATCAGGTGGACTGGGAAGCTTTGTAGCAAACTTGGTTTTTCTGTGAATTAACAGAGCCAAGTTATTACTACAAAAATAAGACTAGTGATTTGCCTGTTAGGTAGGTTTGTACTTTTCTAGGGTCTTTGTCAGGAAAAGAAAACTCGCTTAGAGGAGCCAGAAGATTAGAAAGAAGGATTTTAAAGATTTGACGAAGGAGATTTGATTTCACATGCTACTCAGGAAGCTGGGAATTTAAACTAGATTTTATATAGTTTCTTGGCAAGTACTTTTTAGTAAAGATAGGATCGGATACCTCTATTGAAATTGGTTTCTCCAGCTACTCTTCCTAGATATTTTTAAGTATATTTTATTGATTATGAAGTTATAATTGTCCAGTTTTTTTCCCGTTGCCTCTCTGCCTGGTACCCCTCTTCTCCTCTGCAACACCCATCCCCTGCCCTAGTTCATGTCCAGGGCTCATGTGTGTAAGTTCTTTGGCTTTTCCCTTTCCTATACTATTTATAATGTCCCCCTGTCTGTTTTGTTCCTACCAATTATGCTTCTTGATCCTTGCACCATTTCCCCCTTTATCTCACTTCCCCCTCCCAGCTGATAACCCTGCAAATGATTCCCATATCTGTGATTCTGTTCCTGTTCTGGTTGTTTGCTTAGTTTTTGTTTTGTTTTGTTTTGTTTTGTTTTCGTAGAGTCAGTTGTTGATAGTTGTGAGTTTGTTGTCGTTTTAATGTTCTTAGTTTTGATCATCTTTTTCTTAAATAAGTCCCTTTAACATTTCATGTAATAATAGCTTGGTGATGATGAACTCCTTTAGCTTTACCTTGTCTAGGAAGCACTTTATCTGCCTTTCCATTCTAAATGATAACTTTGCTAGGTAGACTAATATTGGTTGTAGGTCCTAGCTTTCCATCACTTTGAATACCTCTTGCCAGCCTCTTCTTGCCTGCAAAGTTTCTTTTGAGAAGTTAGCTGGCAGTCTTATGGGAACTCCTTTGTAGGTAACTCTCTGCTTTTGTCTCGCTTCTTGTTAAGATTTTCTCTTTCTCTTTAACCTTTGGCATTTTAATTATGATATATCTTGGTGTGGACCTTGTTGAGTCCATCTTGATTGGAACTCTCTATGTTTCCTGGACTGGTATGTTTATTTCCTTCACCAAATTAGGGAAGGGTTCTTTCATTATTTTTTTCAAATAGATTTCCAATTTCTTGCTCTTTCTCTTCTTCTGCTATGATGCGAATGTTGGATCTCTCGAAGTTGTCCCAAAGGCAGCTTATATATCCTCATTTTTTTGGATTCTTTTTTCTTCTTCTTGTTTTGATTGGTTGTTTTTTGCTTCCTTATGTTCCAAATCATTGATTTGATTCTTGGCTTCATCCACTTTACTGTTGTTTCCCTGTAAATTGTTCTTTATTTCAGTTAGCGAATCCTTTGTTTCTGACTAGATATTTTGTATGCTGCTGAGGTCCTCACTAAGTTCCTTGTGCATCCTTATAACCAGTTTTGGAACTCTGCATCTAATAGATTGCTAATCTTCAGTTTGTTTAGCTTTTTTTCTTGGAGTTTTGATCTGTTCTTTCATTTGGGCCATGTTTCTGTGTTTCTTCATTTTGGCAGCCACTCCCTATGTTTGTTCCTATGTGTTAGGTAGAGCTGCTTTGACTCTGTGTCTTGGTAGTGTGCCCTAATGTAGGAGGTGTCCTGTAGAGTCTGGTGGCACAGCTTCCCCTATCACCCAACTGGGTACTCTAGGTGCACCCTTCGTGTGAGCTGAGTATACCCTCCTCTTGTAGCTGAGCCTTGGTTGCTGTTGGTAGATCAATAGGAGGGATTCACCCAGGCCAGTCAGCTGCAAGTACTGGCTGTGACCACTGACCACCACCCTCCTCCCTCCGTGGAGGACCAGCTATGCAGGAGCAGGGTGGTGGTGCTCCTATGTGGTCTGTAGCTGTCAACTGGGTGCACTGCCTTGGGGTTTCCTGGGTGGTGCAGGCCAAGGTCAGCCCCCACCTGTGTTTTGCCTGGGGCCACCCTTCCTGAGCTATAAAGCAATCTGAGGAGGCTGCTTCTTGAGCTGGACTTGGAGATTCCCAGGTGCAGCCAAGCTGTGAAACTAATCTGGCTGCTGCTAGTGCCCAGCCTGCAGCTCACTGAGGCCAGCTGTTGCTTGTTTGATAGGATTTAGAAAGTTGTGAAGCTTGCGCCAAGACCAGCTATTCATATGTAAAAGAAGTTTGGGTGGGTCCATAAGTTGGGTGGGGCAGAGTCTTTGGGGATCTACAAGTGGGTCAAACAGTGTTAGCCAGGTTAACGGAGTCTCAGATATCCACCAGCCTGCCAGCTCTGTGGGGTGAGGGTTCAGAAAAGGAACAGTGGCCTCTGCTTTCCCTGATGCCAGACACTTCAGCCTCTCCCAGTATGCTACTGGTGCCCTTCCAAGCTGTCGCCCAGAGCTGGGGCTCAGAGGGTATGAGTCTGAGAAGGTGAGTCTGTGTGTGGGTTCTTTAAGAGGAACTGCTTGGGGCTTCATTGGTTTCTTCCAAGGGAACTCAATCTCCACTGTTTTTTGCAGCCAGAAGTTGTGGGGACTTACCTTCCTGCCACTGGAATCCTGGGCTGGGGGGCCTGGTGTGGGTCCGGGCCTGCTTGCTCTTGAGAAATTCCTCCCAAATATTTTTCTACCACATGTGGATGAGGGACCAGCCTATTCCTAGTCTGTACCCGTCCTACCAGTCTGGATGGATGTGGATTCTTTAATTCCGCAGTTGTTAGACTTCCATTCAACTCGATTTCTGATGGTTCTGAGTGATGGTTGTTCTATATTTTAGTTGTAAGATTGATGTGGTTGTGCAAAGAGGTGAGCCGTGCCTGCCTATAGCACCATCTTGCTCGTCTCCTCTCCCTAGATTTTTATGCATCTCTTAGCATTCACGGAGGCTATGGGTTTAGTGCTAGATGTAGCAACAAGAGTTAAAGCCAGTTTGCAGCCCCAAGCAATAAACAGAATCCAACCAATAAACCCCTTTTGTAGCATCTTGTCTGAACTATATGGATGACCACATAATTTATTGTCCCACCTAGGACACTGCAGAGGTAGGAAGGGGACTATACAGTATGTGTGACAGCAGGGGAGCACTGGAGAGGTCCCAGGATGTAGGGTCACTTCACCCAGTGGGATTTGAAATTGTGCAACAGGATCATCTAGAGGGCTTGAAAAAGCACAGATTGCTGGGCTTCACCCCCAAAATTCATAATCAGTCGTCTGAGTTCCAAAATTTGCACATTTTAGAAGTTCACTGGTGGTGTTGATACATCTTGTCTGGGACTACACTTTGCGAACCACTGCCGTGCCTGAATAGGCTTGCGCTGATGATGTAATTTTCAGTTAAAAGAAACTCCTTATTGCCCAGTTCTCCTCTGCTAGAGAGCCGTCTACAAGTGAGGGTACCTTTGAGGAAGATGGCCGAGTAAACTCGTTCAGCCTGTGTGTCTCTGCACTGGTCCGTTCTTGGTTTCCCAGAGACCGCTGAATCTGGGAGGCTGGGACGTCTCAGCTGGTACTGACCTAACTTTCAAGGAAATGCTAAAACCAACTGGAGTAAATGTGACCTCTGGTTTCTTACCATAGAGACTTAGGTTTAGGGGGCCTCAATATCTAAATTCATATTAGAGGTTTTTTATAAAGTGAGCACTGTTTTAGGCTACAATGTTCCTTTATTCAGCAGTTGACTTAAGAAGTATTTTAGATCTAATTGGAAAATTCTGACTCCCTCCCTCCCTTCCTTTCTTGGTCAGGAATAATGTAATGCTTAACTATGTGGGGAAAATACACTGCACTTACTTTTTAAGCATTTATTCATTATTTGGCCCTTATTAAGTGGCTTAGATTGAATGAGAAACTTGTAGACAATTTTATTAGTAAGGCGAATGTGTATGAGGAATTCACCTATAGATCAGTGGTTCTAAAGTGTGGACCCCTGTATATCACCTGGGAATTGTTAGAAATGCAAATTCTGAAGCCCCAGCTCCACCTAATGAATCAGAAACTCTGGGGAGTTTGGCCTGGGGGTATGTGCTTAACAAGGCTTCCAGGTGATTCAAATGTGCAGCAAAGTGTGAGAAGCACTGTTGTAAGTGCTTTTACATCTCATTATTTTGGTGTACAAATGTATTGAAATGTCCAAATTATATCTGCCCATGTTCGGATACATAATTACATGTATATCTGCACTGATTTTATGGTGACGGTAATGATGTCAGCCCACATCACTTCCTACATCACTGTGCCGCCACCTTTACGAGTATCACCTGATTTAATCATGAGTAACCATGCACTGATGCCATCACTGTTCTAGAGATGAGCAAACAGGGCTCAGGGAGCTCAGAGTCCCTGCTGCCCAGTGTGCCCGTTTTAGTGGGGTTCTCCCTGCCCGCCCCCAGCCCCCAGCCCCCAGCCCCTGGTTCTCCTGACTTGTAGACTTTCTTTCTCTACCACTCCTCCACCCATTGTATTATTTTTGAAGATGTCAGGGATAATTACAATTTTACTATTTTAGTTTAACTCCTCCCCCCCCTCCCTCAAATATAGATGCATGATACTAGATTGGACATTCCTGTAATCAGGGAGTTATAAAGACTCCCCTACAAATACATACTTGAGGACGAAAGTATTAATTGAAGATGTGCTGGTTGGTGATTGGTGGGGTAGGGTGGAGGGAGGCAGTGGGCGTAGCAGTGTTCATGCTGTGCTGATTGAAACTGTGGGCTGAGGAGCTGGCTGTGCTCAGGCTCCTGTGAGACCCTCTGGGTGGCCGCGGGCAGCTGCTGTGACATGGGCTCTGTAACATCTCTTCCTCTACACCCTGCCCACTTCCCTTTATGAGTCTTTGTGCTTTGAGGATCTTCGTGTCTCCTAATGTCTTCCTTACTAAGCTATAAGAGACAACCGTTTTTAGCTTATGTGTGTATTACCAGTGTGTGATCGTGTATGGGTGTGCATACTTTTATGTGTGTATTTATAGATTTTATTAAATGAAATTTATTGGTAAATCATAAAATGTTATTTTGATATTTCATAGTTAGTACATTATGTTTTCTTATTTTTTAACATCAATACCTAGATGTTTTAGTGCTAAAGTTGTTTTTAAATGTTTTTAAAAAAATTTAAAATTACAGTTGACATACAATATTGTTTTAGATATGAAACATAGTGATTAGACATATTTAATTTACAATGTGATCACCTCTATATAAGTCTAGTACCCATCTGACACCTTAAATAATTATGCAGACTGCAGTGTATTTTTTTTTTAACCAGTGTGATCTCTGATTTATTTTGTTTGAAGG